>JABUQX010130776.1:2500-7500 GCA_015478945.1 Trachelipus rathkii
GAGTAGCATGTGGAAAGGATGTAGATATGTCAATGCATAAGCAGGTGTATTTTTAGTAGAAAACCGTAATTCCAAAGAAGAGGTTATAGAATCCAGATACGGAATTATTAAGGATCTTCTCAGGCTTTCCGTGGGATTTGTTTGCTGAATGGTTGCGGCAGCCACTGCTGCTAACAACAATCAAATGAGTATATTCGGATCAAGTCCCAGTTTGCTCGTAGATTTGATTGGTTTCTTTTAACACTTCTTCGGTGATTTTTTCTTCATCTTTCCGATGGATCCTAACCCTTTCCACAATGTGTTGAATGTGCTGCGAGATTTTGACGATCCAAGGTCTTGGATTGGAGAGCATTTACAACTGGCTCCAACATCGCAGAGTATTTCGCGATTAATATCATAGCCATGATGAATGACGACACATGTCGCTAAATGCAACTAGCCGCTTTTTTGTGGCAGTATTTCAGCCTTCAATAGAAAAGGGTTTCTAATCTTGCATCATTGAATTTTCTAAAAGTGCTCCTTAAACACTCTGATGCACTTGTGTTGTTCAGAACATCTGGTCTGGCATAGGCTTGGGATGTTTGGCATTAATTTTCTTCTCAAGACCGACTCGCGAAAAAGCGTAATAATGTCCTTTATAGTTCCCACAGTATTACGGATTTCTGGTATTGTGTTCAAATCATTTACTACTAGATCCAGTTTGTGTGACAAGAGATCGTAATGTGAAACAATGTTTATACTTTTCAGCAATATTGCTTGAACTTATCTCCCTTCTTACCAGCCATCGAAATTCAAAACCCAAGCCCACGCATTTCTTGGGATTCAGCTCTTCGGTCGTGACAAAATCGTCAATGGCTTTCGCAATGGTTTTGCGTAAAGCGCTTTCAGTTCTACAAAGCCAATAAATTCCTTTTTGACTTCATCGGACTCTTGTCGAAATAAGCGCAACCTATGGATAATTGTTCCTTTCCAGAAATATCAGCAGTTTCTTCTGCTAGTAAGCTATACGCGCACACTTCCTTTACCTTATTAACGATGTTTTCCTTTATAGTAGTACCGCATAGAGAAATGATCTCATTCTGAATCTGAACTGATTGGTATGTGGCATTTTTCTTCCCCTTTCAAAATGGTTTTCAATGACTGATCTCCGGCATCTTATTCGTTAGTGGCACAAATCTTGCAACACTCCCTCATTATGATGCTTACCCCGAAGTGGTAAATCGTGCGTACCAGAAAATGTCACATGAAATTATTGAGGATAATATTTTTATTTTCTTCTCTGATTTTTAGAATGATGGTTAATTTGGATGTCTACGGCAAGTCCTGTAGGAACAATCTTGCAGCTTCAACACCAGTATTATGCCACTCTGTGTTTGTATGTGACATTACAAACCGCATGAACAATTTAGTGAAGGTCTTATTATTAAAGAGCATAGGACCCCTCTGACCGAACTTTTATTTAGTGGAAATAAAATACAAAACTTGCAATATATATATATATATATATATATATATATATAATATATATATATATATATATATATATATATATATATATATATATATATATATATATATATATATAATATATATATATATATATATATATATATATATATATATATATATATATATATATATATATATATATATATATATATATATATATATATATATATATAATATATATATATATATATATATATATATATATATATATATATAATAATAACAATATATATATATATATATATATATGTATAATAATAATAATTGATCCAATTTCTATAGACCGGGAATCGTAATTTAATGATGAAAAGCAGCACCAAGGCTCCAGATAACATTGGAAAATCTTTATTGAATTAGTTTACAACGTTTCGGAAAGCTTATCAGTTTCCATCATCAGGCTGGAGATATCAATAAAAATAAAAATAAACAAAGATACAAACAAAATAAAAATAAAAATAAAACTATAGACTAATGGACAACAACATGAGAAGGTTATAAATAAATTAATGTTTGGGATAAACAAAATTTTCACTTTCGTAATATAAAATAGAATTGGTCTACAGTTATCAATTATCCTAACTTAACAAACATTTAAATTTCATATTAACAAGCGGAACCGGAAACTCAAATCTTCAAAGTAAGCCTAGGAACCAAAGTTTTAACAAGATTAACAAATAAGCAATTAGAAATATAAATGAAATATTTGACAAGTGGGTAACTTAATTAAAAACATGAAAACAGAATGACATTTGAAGCAGTGTAAGAAACTTACCAAGAATAGAACCAATGCAAAGATCAAAATAGCGAAATCATCATCAAGTTTCGTGAACACAGACTGGTCAAATTAGCAACAACTTTACAGGGCCGCTATCACTGTTTAAAGAAGGTTTAATTTCTGCGATGTGGAGGGATTCAAGAATGTGTAGGTTGGTTTGTGTGGTTGTTTGTGATAGTATAGAAAAATTTGTGAAATTAAAGGGATGATCATGTGTGTGTGCGTGATCACGTATAGAAAAAAAACTTGAAAAAAACGCCTTAAGTAGTGAATTTGTGCGTGTGGAAACACCTCTATGCTCATCCACTCTGACTGTGAGTTGGCGCAGAGTGCTACCAACATAGGAGGCATCGCAGCCGCCACAAATAAATCTGTAAATGACAGAGGCTTGGAGAGCAATAGGGTTTTTTTCCTTGTGGTTGCAAAATGACGATATTTTATGTGCGGGACTGAAAATTAATTTGGTATCAAGTTGAGGGAAAGTATTGAAAAGAAAATGAGAAAGATCCTTAGAAAGTTTAATGTGAATGTGTTCGTAGAACGGTAAAGAAAGATAGAATTTTAGCTTAGGAGCTGTGGCTGTAGGAGGAGAGGGAGGGTCAAATTTCGAAGCCAAAAAATTATTAATGTATTTATAAGCTAAAGAATGGGGGAAAAATTTGATCCAAAAAAGTTTAATAAAAAGCGAAATTCATTGTGCATTAGGGTGTTCGTGGATGTTAGATGGAAAGCTCTGAATAGTAAATTTTTTATTCTATTGCATTTAAATGATAGAGGAACGTGGCTAAAAAAGTTTAAACCTAAGCCAGTGAAGGTTTTCTTTCTAAATATAGATGTGGTAAAATCTGTAGTGGTTTTCTTAATAAGTAAGTCTAAAAACGGAAGTGAGTTGTCAACTTCGTCTTCTCGGGTGAACGTAATGTTGGATAACTGGGAATTTATATATGTAAAAAAGTTGGGAATCATATTTCTGTCCGTAAATAACAAAATAGTGTCATCCATAAATCTCTTGTAAAAAGTTGGTTTAAATGAAGGGGGACATTTTTTTAACCATATTTGTTCATAATGCATGAGGTAAGAGATTTACAAGAGATTATATATATATATATATATATATATATATATATATATATATATATATATATATATATATATATATATATATATATATATATATATATATATATATATATATATATATATATATGTTATATATATATATATATATATATATATATATATATATATATATAATTAATCAACAACCCCCAGGAAGGACTTTCGTCCTGTCAGTGGGACCCTTCGAGAAAGGTCCTTGGGAAAGCAAGGGCCTAACGGCTAAATCCGCTGGCTGGCCAGGCCTATCACGGAAGCCGGATTAATTCCCATTACTATATTAATTATTAATATTAATGTAAAGCACACCACAAATGTACTCATTAACATCTGAGTGGGACGAAGCTAGGGTTAATAGAGAATAGCTCACATTCTTTCTTCCACCCAGTCTCGAACCTGGGCCCCTCGCTTACTAGGCGGAAATTAACATACCGCTGAGCTATTAGCTCTCATATATAAATAAATAAGTAAATATATATATATATATATATATATATATATATATATATATATATATATATATATATATATATATATATATATATATATATATATATATATATATATATATATATATATATATATATATATATATATATATAGATAGATAGATAAAATAACTAATTGAGTGATTCACTTACCAGGATTAGATTCCGGGCCCTCGCGAACGGTATGCCAAGCATGTTACCACGACCGCGATAAGCTAAAAAGATACGTGACTTAAACCTATGAAAGAGTGCTCTATTCAATAGGAATAAGGACCGCCTATGGCAGGACAGATAGATCAATAGATCACGGAAGGGGTGAGGAGGGCAGTCTGATTTACTGATTTACTGATTTACTGCGTTAGGGTATGTAAAACATGACATTTTTCTTAAAAAATATGACTATAATCCAATAGATCAATAGATCAATAGATCAATAGATCACGGAAGGGGTGAAAGGGCAGTTTGATTTGCTGATTTACTGATTTACTGCTTTAGGGTATGTAAAAGATAACAATTTTATTAAAAAATATGACTTGCATCAATAGATCAAGAGATCAATAGATCAATAGATCAATAGCTCAATAGATCAATAGATCAATAGATCAATAGATCATAGCGGGGTAGGAGGGTGATGGGGAGGTTAGTTTGATTTACTGATTTACTGATTTTGGGTATGTAAAACATAACAATTTTAATAAAAAATATGACGAATCAATAGATCAATAGATCAATAGATCAGTAGATCAATAGATCGATAGATCCTGAGGATGGACAGTGGGTAGGGTGGGCACCCAGTAGGTTTACGGCCACTGCTTTACTGCTGGTCAACAAAAATGTGCTTCTATTAAAAAAAATGACAACTTTTCCTCTAAGGAAAACAAAATGTTTTTCAAAAACTTTAATAATGAAACACGTTTTCTATAAATAAAATATAAGAATCTATGTATACAAACTCTACCTACATACATCTTTGTACACTGGCTCGATAAAGTAAGTCTAAATGCAAGTTTTTTGGTGCGAGTACCTCCATCTCCTATCTCTTTTCAGCTCTATACCCCCATTTTTACTTCATCATCATCCTTTGTCATTCAGCTAGGAACCCATTAAGTGGG
>JABUQX010130777.1:0-15000 GCA_015478945.1 Trachelipus rathkii
CATATATATATTTAGGTTACCTTTAACTTGATGAGACAAGAATCCTCTCTTCTAACCCTGGTCCTTCAAATTCTCAAGAAGGCTCTCGCTCTCTTTCTGGATGTTCAAAGCATAGAAGGTTTCTTCCCATTATTTCAAAGACACTTGCAGTGGAAGATCAATGTTTTCTTTCGTTTCTATTCAATTTGACGTTTATGGTTTTAACCTTCTTTTCTTTATTTGGAATTATGCCTGTTGGAAATAATCTAGACTGGATTAACTGAAACCACAGTGGGGCTATATCCACTGTTATTGATTTTTGGTACTCACCATATTATTCTGAACCTTTTACAACTTTACCAAAATCCACCTGCTATCTTTAAAAAAAACCAAAAATCTTTAAAACATGGATTAATAAAATGTATGCGAAACTTAAATTTAATAAAAAAAATATAAAAAAAATCATATGAATTGATATAAAAAATATTTGATCAGTATTTACATGTCTCTCTCTTATTTCGCACGAAATATATATAAATACATATATGAATATATATACTCATATATATATGTATGGAATGAAACGAAAAATAAGAATAAGTATAAAATAATATTGATAAAAATAATAATATAATATAATTATAAGATAAAGAATATGAGATATAAATAAAGTCTCAAAAGAAGAGTAACGACGTCGCAAATTATTAATGTAGTCTTTCGCCCACCCCTTTATTTACCCTATTTTTTTGTAGTGTCCACAGCAAATAATACAACAAAAAATTAGGACAATTATAAAATTTTTGTTTTCAGGCGGAAGGCCAAAACAATGAATCTTTTCACGATCTAATAAATGTTCTATACCCTAGGTGAGGCCATGATTGAGAATTGAAAACTCGTCAAAAAAAACTCCACTAGGGCAAAACTTTTAACTATTGTAGATCTTCTACCGTTCGGAATAGTTCCTGGTATAAACAAAAGAAGCTCTCCACGTCGGAACCTAAAGCAGAGACAGGAATTAATACACAATTCCCATCCTTCAACAATTTTACTAAATACTATCCTGTTTGCTCTTTATCATTATAACATTCGTGACCGAAAAAAAATAAATCACTATTTACCCTTTTATAAGGGTGGAACGGCTTGTCGTTCGTTGATGAAAAATCAAATCTATATGAGAAACCTTACAAATAGCAAATCTTCAAAACTTTTTAGGATATAATCTCCTTCAGATGATATGCTCAAAACAATTATGCTACTCCACACCAAAACAAAACAAAAACATTACTTTCTTCCTCTTTTGAAATCCCTGTCTCTTGAGGTACCTTTCTTATACCTCTTCTCTTGGTCATATAATTTCTCAAAAAAAATTTCTCTTTCTACTCTTCTCTCAAGTATTATGAGTATATAAAAAATCCAAAACGAAACTGTTCTTTCAAAAAAAATCAAAATCAAAATAACTTTGAATAAAAATCATCACTACTCCCCATCTACTGATCGCACAGCTGGCGAACCCGCTGTTTTATTTCGTCCAGTGACACATCCTGTCCAAAGGCCAACAGATACCCCTGCATGCTCTGAATGTACCTCTGGAACATGCCATTCCAATCAGGTTGTGATGTCAGCCCTCCCACCGTGGGGACACTACTTAGGGCCGGCAACTCCGCTGATGTATCTGGCACCGGTTCCTGCCTCGGATACGGAACGGACCTCTCTCTCCTTCGAACTGATCTACTACGCCTTGCTGTTATTATCTGGGCTCCATCCACCACACTCGGATCTACGTCCCCGAATGTTATGGGGGAATAGTTGCTAGTTCGGCGTTCGGACTCCACCGGGGTTTCCTCTCGCCGAACATCAGGACCGGATTGTGGATTCACTGATGCACCTTCAACTTCACTCACTACTTCTACTTCTTCTACTACCTCTTCTACTTCTTCCATTTCTTCTACCTCTACTTGAGCACTATCTACTTCCCCTACTATCGGAACTCTGACCACTTCTATCTCTACTGGTTCACTAACTACTTCACCTACTTCTACTGGGGCATTGACCCTCGGTAATCCTTGGTTGTTTCTTCTAGAAGCCACCACGGGTCTGAGGGGAGCCTGATTTTGTGGACCATCCCTGAACACCCCTGCCCCTCTCAATTTCCTAAAGTATTGTCTGCAGAGGTCTCGGGATGGGTGCAACCCATCTCTAAGAAAACCCCGTTCTCCCAGGGTAAACACCTCAGAACCCAGAAACTGACGGATGTTTTCTTTCTGCTCGTCACCCAAGTCAGAGGCAGCATATATGACCGGATAAGAGGCCTTGTTGTGCCACTGGATCTCAGCCTTGCGTAATGTTCTTATTTGCAGGTGCATCCTCCTCGCCTGCATATGCAACACCCGATCAGTATATTCAGGAGCCTGGTTATAATATTCTTGCAGTCCCTGAGGAAAACTAGCCACCCTTATGTTGTTATAATAAACGAGATCTAAAAAGGGTGGGATGGCCAGTATAACTCGCATGGTTGGATCTATCTCCGCACACCTTTCGGAGAATTGAGAGAACCGCTCCGCAAAACCTCGTACAGAAAACTGGAGGTTACCAGTGTTCACTTCATAATATCCGGTCACCCCTGATGGATTGGGTAACCGAATTCGAGGATAGGCCTCAGGGATTATAATGAAGACCAGCATATGGGTATATTGATCCCTCAAAAAATATTGAATATGCCGTTGTAAATACTCCAGATTCGCCCCCGGATAAGACTTAAACACCACGGTGGTCCCCGGCAACAATTCAGGGGTAAAAGCCTCCTCCATATCCCTCGCCCACGAGTGTCCGATCACCAGGATCTGAAAAAGAAAAACAAAAACCCAAAATTAATATATTATACTTGACTTATTTAAATTTTTATTTAAATTATTACGTGAATTTATTTATTGCGTTTTTACTTATTAACGGGTCCCCCCCAAAAAAAATTATTCTTGTCTTTTATTTTACATTTCATTGATATATTTTATTTATTTTAAGTAACCTAAATTTTATAAAATTACAATGTTTTATCGTTTAATAATTTAATTACGTTTTTTTTTCGACTTACCAACTATTCTTTTTCCACGTTTTTTTACTTTTGTCATGTCAACTTAAAAATTAATAATTTAATTACGTTTTTTTCGAACTACTACTTTTCTATTTCTACTTTCTTACTTTTGTCATGTCAATTTTCAAAATAATTTATTTCCGTCGACGTTCTATTAAGTACGGGAACACAATTGGCAACTCCTGACAAGTTCCTCGTGATCGCGTATATGGTCGATTTTCTTTTATTTGATCCTTTACCTGATTTTCTTCATTTTCAAACCCCTCAAAAGATAACTCGCTTTCAGGAATTTGTTCTTCTGCTTCTGCAATCGGCAAGCCAATCACAGGCGTCGAATAGACCTGCACACGGTTTTCAAACGTTTTATCTGTGGGAAGAGAATCCCTTAGATCCACAGGGGGAGCTTGTGTTGACTCCCAGCGAAAGTACGCTTCATCTATCAAGTCCGAGGTGTCCCACAATAAGTATTCATTAAGCTCATTCTCTTCTTCCTTTTCCTCAATACTCTCCAATTCTTCATAAATTTCCTCCACATCCAAATAAAGTGATTTCTCCAATGATTTGTCCCCACATGCTTTTATGCTCAAATTTATCCTTTTCTGTTCTTTTACTAGTCCTTCAAATTTTTCTTTAATCCTTTTCAATTTTCCCTCATCTATGGTGAAACCCTCAAAAGAGTCATCATCGTCATCATCATCTTCAATATTCTCATCATCCACTTCTATTTCCGGCATGGGCACTTCTACCTCCCCACCGGTTATAACCTCATCTATTACTCTCCTGTCAATCTCTTCTCTTTCCTCATTCATGGCATACCTCTGAAACACAGGATCGTTCAACAAATAATCAGGAGGCATTTTCCATAACCTCAACTGTTTATGATGTGCTTTATACTGTTTACCGTCCCCTGTGGATTTTATCACATAAGTAACCCGGTTATTATTTACCTGTATTATCTCATAAGGTCCTCTATACCTAGGATGGAATTTATTTTGTGTCAAATTTCCAGGCAAATGAGCTTTCAATCCTACCATCTGATGTATTTCATAAGGGACAAATCTATCATGACTATCCTTCCAACACTCCTCCTCAGTGGGCAATGGCAATCCAGTGCGCAGTTCATGCGCTCTTTTTAATATGTTTTCACAGGGCGTGATATGGGTCTCTGAATGAGTGGTATGATTGTATACCAGCAATACCTGCGACAATTCCTCATCCCATTTATTAGACTTTTTAATAGACATCCTCAAATATTGACTGAGGGTGCGGTTCACTCGCTCCACAGCTCCGTTAGATGATGGTGTATATGGCGTGGTTAACACGTGTTTAATTTGTTGTATCTTAAGGAATTCCTCAAATTCTGGCCCTATGAACTCTCTTCCATTATCGGTTAACAGGCGCTCTGGTAGCTTTGGAAGGAATGGCAATATACGATGTTGTACTGCTTTCGTTACATTTATACACTGCTTATTTCTTATGGGAATAGCAGCTACCCATTTCGTAAAGTGATCTACCATTACAAGGGCGTAATTATTTCCCTGAGTGGAACAAGGAAACTGGATTAAGTCCATCGCTACCAATTCGAATGGTCTGGAAGTTACTATTTTTTAATGTAGGTGGGACATACAGTATGTTAGAGATCTTAAACGCCTGACATTTATAACATGTTGTTGTGATATCGGAACATATGGCAGTAATTTTTGGATGCCATATACAAGTTATAAGCAATGAGTGCAATTTAGTTTTCCCAATGTGAGCAAACATCCAGTGTGTTTTAATGCCCCTGTGTTAAATAATGTTGGGAACTAATCAAAGGCCAAATTCCCCGTAACCAATTCCCTATATAACGATCATATTCTTAAATAAATATATTCTACTTACTCGCGCAAAAAGGTTTTAAGGTCCCATTAAAATTGGCAAATTCCCTAACTATTGGGCTCTTTTAAGCCTCCCACGTGGGATCTGTAATTTTGGCAGCACTAGATTATTATCATGTTCATCTCTAAAGGATCCACTTATCCTCTGAATCCATTACGATGTGGTGTATCCGGGGATCCCGGATTTCTTTTACCACCTCCCCACCGGTGTTTTGGGGATTGTTTGATTTTTCTTTGACAACCATCGTGGAAACACTAGGGGAAGCACTTGCCTCCTCCATGGACTCATCTAACAACATCCACTCCTGGAAATCCATTGACAATACTACATTAACGCTCACTGTTTCTTTCTCAATGCCCGCCAGAAACCTTATTGGTACGAGGGGTACTAAGAGATTATAATGAACCCCCCCACAACACAACAGATGACAAATATCTTTCTCTGATCCTATTCCAAACTTCAATGGTTGAGTATCTCCATAGTATACAAATACTTGCAGATGGTGTAACTTGGTAAATGCCAGTATTGCTTGAGTGAGAGGAAACTGTCCAACCTGTTTCATTAATTGTAGCCTCTTTGTAATTTGCCTGTTATCTTTCCCGGTGGGTAAACCATATGTTGGTCGATTATCGATCATCTCCTGAACAATCTCCTGTCTTAACTTTAAATGATGGTCCAAGGACCCATACAAACCCATGACAATGCTTGAAAAAGCGAATCACCCCCACCAGGAATCTTTACTTCAGAAAATCCTCCAGGGATGGTAATTGAAAGAATTTCTTCGGACTCCACTAAGGCTCCTCCCATTGGTGATCGTGACAACGCATCAGCTACTTTATTTTCTTTCCCTGGGATGTATCTCAACTCGTAATCGATGTCATTTATTTCTTCCAAAGTGCGGGCTACCCGAGCATTCACCAATGGCATACTATGTAGAAATAGCAATGGTTGATGGTCAGTAAAAATAACTACTTTGATTCCATAAAGAAAAGGTTTCAAAGCCCTCACAGCCCATCGTATGGCGGCTACTCTTTCTCAGTTGTGCTATAGCGCTGTTCTGCTTTATTAAAGGTCGTGGAGATATAAGCTATAGGGCGTTCCACATCAGATTGGGTCTGAGCAAGACACGCTCCTGCCCCGATATCAGAGGCATCTACATATAACAATAAAGGCTTCGCTTGTTCTGAACGATCGGGATACGATAGGACCTGTGGTGATGTTAATTCTTGTTTTAGAGCTTCGAAAGCCTTTTGACATGATTCCGTCCATTTCAAGGTTTTAGCACTCAATAGCTCGAAAAGGGGTTTGGCAATCTCTGAGCAATGCGCTATGTGGCGCCTGTAAAAGTTCACCATGCCCAGAAACTGCCTCAACTTACGGACGGTCGTCGGAACTGGAAATTGCATGATGCCTTGCAAATTTGAATCCAGTGGAACCATGCCTTTTTCGGAAACCTTGTGTCCCAAGTACTGTACTTCTTTCCTAAGGAGAAACGTCTTCGCTGGTTTGATTTTGAATCCTGTTTCTTTAAATGCTGATAAAACTTTTTCGAGGACTTCCAGATGTTCTTCAAATGTTTCACTGAGGATAAGGACATCATCCAGATATACCATGCATTCGTTCCACGGAATATGTGCTAGAGCATATCTCATCCCACGTTGGAAAGTGGCCGGTCCATTCTTTACACCAAACGGCATCCGCAAAAACTCCCAGTGAGACAAGGGAGTGGTAAATGCTGTCTTTTCAATACTGGTCTCCTCCATCTCTACCTGGTAGTATCCCTTGATCAAATCTATGGTGGTAAAATATTTCATTCCCTTTAAACTAAACAGCATGTCAATCAGATTTGGGATCGGGAAACTATCTCCTTTGGTGATTTTATTTAATTCTCTGTAATCTATACACAATCTGATTGATCCATCCTTCTTTCTTATCGGCACCACTGGGGCTGAATACGGGGACTTGCTCCTCTGGATGATTCCCTCCTCTTCCAACTTCTTACAATTTGCTTCTATTTCTCGGAGAATGGGACCTTGTAATCGTCTGACTGGCACTTGCACAGGATCCTCAGTGAGTGTTTCTATTCTATGCTTAATAACATCAGTGCAGCCCACATCAGAGTCACCCAAACTCGAGACAGATGGATATTTTTCTAATAGTTGAATTAATTTTTCTCTTTGTTCTGTTGTCAAATCGGCTTCTTCCAGTCGAAACGCTTCACACAAATTTTCAGGTGTCCACTCGGTGTATTCATTTTGACCTTGGTCATTTAGTTCTACAACATTTATATTTGGTTCCTGACTTAATCCTATATCTAATCCTAATCCTAACTGTATTCCTACCCCTAACTGTCCTAAAATAGTGCCTTTCTTCAACCTCCTTGGGAACTCTCCCTCATTCTTAACTAAAAACATGGCTCTATCGCCCGTAAAACTAACTAAAGCAGGGTCGAATTTTATTGTATTTGGCAATCCCGGACTGGCCTCCACCACAACCGGTTGCTTTAGGGGAACTCTTCCACTCCTCTCTACTTCCACCATTAGGCATCGTCGAGGTTCTATAATCACGGACTCCACTAGGGCACAAGTCTCCTCCTTGGGGTTGCCCTGCCTTACATCCACGGCGACGGTCTGTACGAAATTCCCGCGTCTAATCACTAACTCTCTACGATACAGATCCGGCAACAGATGTTCTTGATTTAGTATATCAAACCCCAAAACCAAATCGTAGTCAGTTAGTTCGTCAGGTACCACGACAAAACGACCCGGCTTCAGGAGATAATTGGTAGACAACCTCAAAGCTATTATTACCTCCCCAAGGACAGGAAACCTAACATTCCCCAATCCTGTAATTCCCCGATAAGCGGTTGGCAATATAGGGGTTTTATTCTTATCTAATAGGTGGAAACAACTAGCTGAAATAAGACTGACTTCCGCGCCGGTGTCAACAAATGCTGTTAATGGCTCCATGGGTGGTTGATCCACTAGGGTAACTTGCAAAATTAATGTTTTCTCAGGAGCCTTTATTATGTGATAAGTTATCATTGCCCCAGGACACAATTCTTCGGCATCATTTAATTCTTCCCTCTGTTCTTCTGTTTGTTGCTCCTGATCTATAATCATTGTAATCCTTGGGGCAGTCTTTTCACTATTCTTTTCATTTACTTCCTCTTGTGGATTCTGTAGTTCTTCTTTACTAGTCGTTGTTAACAATTGTAGTGGTGCTGTCTGATGGATATTTCTTGGAAAACTTTCCTGAGACCCTCCAGGATAGTCTTCAACTGAGTTCATTATATTACTTATAGCTTGTTTTATTTCCCTAACTGTTGTTGGCTCTGACATGAGGTCTTCCGTGCCAGAGTCTCCCCATTTCCCGGCCTCTGAGGGCAATCCTTACCTAAATGTTCTTCCTGACAAAACGGACAAACTATTCGAGGTGCAGCAACTTGATTCCTACCATTGGGGCAATCTCCTACCAGATGACCCACCTCTTTACACCTCAAACAACGATTTTGCTTCAGATAGCAATCCTCAATCAGGTGACCTCGTTTGCCACAATACATACACTGGGGTCGAGTCCAGCACTCACCCATAGTGTGACCCCTTTTCTTGCAATGACTGCAGATGGGAACCTGTGCACCATTTTGGTTTCTTTGCTGATAGCTTTGATAATTTGGCCCCCCTCTCTGTGTATTCCTATACTCCCTCGATGGAATCCCTCTTTGTATGTTGGAAGTTGGCGGTTGATACCCTGGGAATGCTGCTGGAGCCTGTTCTCGATTATTCATTGTTGCACTGGCATTTATACCTGGAGAACAAGCCACTTGGTGCTGGAGTGCTACTTGTGATCTTTGACAACAACATAAACCTTCGTTATTTCCGTACCTCTGGGGTGCCATCTGAGTGGGCGAAGTCAAGGTGGACATTTGCAACGATTGTGTTAAATCTACTACCTCAACTTGCGGGTTTCCTTTGTTTCCTTTTCCATTAATTTTTCTATATACCTTGTCCGCCATGACCACCAGTTGCTCCCATGGAATCAAGGAACCTCTTTGGATCTCCAAACCCATCAATACGTCCTCCAACCGAGTCGTCACTGCTTCCGGTAAACTTTCCAAAAATTTCTCCCGTACCATAGGCAATTTCTTTACATCATTATTGGGAAAGGCCCTCTGCGCCAGACCCAGCAATCGTAGTGCAAAAAGGGGAATGTCTTCTCCCTCCTGCATGACGGCCTTTGTGAAGCCTGAGGTTTCTGTATTGGCTTTCTTATCCAGTTCTTCCCTAAACCACTGTAAAAGCCGAGATTTTACCAACCCATACTCCGATGCTGTTGCAGCTACTATATTATAAGCCTCCAGGGCGGACCCTTGGAGGTGGCTACCTAACAATGCAACCATCCCATCCGTTGATCCGGGATATTGGGCAGCACAATACCTTTCAAATCTTTCCAAAAACTGCACCATGGTCTCACCAGTCTCAATTCTATATTTCCCCGGTGGTATCACTTTTCCTGGTTTCCTATCCATTGTCAACGATGCTATCAAAGTGGTCATATTTTCCATCAAATCCTTATTCTGTTGCAATATTCCCTGCAGGGCCTGTGAATCAATAGTCACCACCGTGGGATCACGAACCGGGGTCTGATTCTCTTCAGATGAATTAGCAGGATCCGCCTGTATTCCATTATTATTTGGCGGAATGGGGATGTGACCATCCTGAACAATATCTCCTTCTTCTGACTTTTTTCCAAATAAGGCATTCATTCCATCACCTGTCATTTTGATGATTCAACCAAACTGGTTTTGATGACAAATAAGTAATTGGTACTTTGGCAGCCGAGCAGAGCGAGCTTTCCTAAAAAGGAACAACTACGCTCTGCTACCAAATTATGTAGTTACCTTTTAACTTGACGAGAGACAAGAATCCCCTCTTCTAACCCGGGATCCTTCAACTTCTCAAGAAGGCTCTCGCTCTCTTTCTGGATGTTCGAAAAGCTGTGGCGAGAGCTCTTCTTCCTATTATTTCAGAGTGACTGGCAGTGGAAGATCAATGTTTTCTTTCGTTTCTATTCAATTTGACGCTTATGGTTTTAACCTTCTTTTCTTTATTTGGAATTATACCTGTTGGTAATGAAATATACTAGATTAAACTGAAACCACAGTGGGGCTATATCCACTTTTTACTGAATAAGTACTCACCGCTTTTTCTTGAACCTCTTTTTTTACTTTACCAATTCCCACCGGCTATCTTATTAAAACAAAAAAATATTTAGAAATTTTTTTGGGATTAAAAAAATATGGTATTAATTTTAATTTTAATTAAAATATAGTATATAAAAAAATCATATGAATTGATATAAAAAAAATAATTTGATTTCTTTAAATTAATTTCCTCTCTTATTTCGCACGAAATATATATAAATACATATATGAATATATATACTCATATATATATGTATGGAATGAAACGAAAAATAAGAATAAGTATAAAATAATATTGATAAAAATAATAATATAATATAATTATAAGATAAAGAATATGAGATATAAATAAAGTCTCAAAAGAAGAGTAACGACGTCGCAAATTATTAATACGGTATCTTTCGCCCACCCCTTTATTTACCCTATTTTTTTGTAGTGTCCACAGCAAATAATACAACAAAAAAATTAGGACAATTATAAATTTTTGTTTTCAGGCGGAAGGCCAAAACAATGAATCTTTTCACGATCTAATAAATGTTCTATACCTTAGGTGAGGCCATGTTTGAGAATTGAAAACTCGTCAAAAAAACTCCACTAGGGCAAAACTTTTAACTATTGTAGATCTTCTACCGTTGTTAGGGGTCTTCCTCCTTGGAATAGCTCCGGGGTAACAAAGAAGCTCTCCGCGTCGGAACCTAAAGCAGAGACAGGAATTAATACACAATTCCCATCCTTCAACAATTTTACTAAATACTATCCTTTTTGCTCTTTATCATTATAACATTCGTGACCGAAAAAAATAAATCACTATTTACCCTTTTATAAGGGTGGAACGGCTTGTCGTTCGTTGATGAAAAATCAAATCTATATGAGAACCCTAACAAATAGCAAATCTTCGAACTTTTTAGGATATCTCCTTCAAATGATATACTCAAACAATTATAAATCTTCAGTTTTTGTAATTGAACGCTACGGGTATAAAATTAAACTTCTTCAGTTCTGTGGGAAGGAGAGAAATAAGAAGGATGATTAAATCCGTCTCAATATATATATATATATATATATATATATATATATATATATATATATATATAATATATATATATATATATATATATATATATATATATATAATATATAAATATATATATATATATAATATATATATATATATATAATTTATACTATATATATATATATATATATATATATACCTTACCTTCTCACCCCTAACCACCCTCATCAGAGTAGCTGAACCTCACTAAGGTACCCCGATGCTGCCTCTGACCTTCTCCGGCCTCCTCCATAGATCGCTTAGGGTAGTGATTTCCCAGGTTGTTCTGGGATGATGGCTAGAGGGAAAAACTAGGAAGAAGTGATACACAGTTTCTGGGGCCTGGTTGAATATTTGAGGGAGTTTGGTTGATGTTAAATTTAATTTTGTAGTGTTGCAAGTTTGGGAGGTGACTGCATTTTAATTGGGCTAAAGATGACTGAGCAGCTATTGAAAGGGAGTTATATTTGGGTGCTACTTCTGGTCGGTGATCATTCAGTATATTGTTTGGTTGTTGATTTCTTAATTATTGTTCTGTTAGGTGAGTGTTTATTGTTTGGAATATGAGTTTTTGTTTTGTGTGGGTTGGATGTTACTTAGTGGGGTTGTTTTAGTCTGTGGTTAGTGGGGTTAGTGAGTGCATTGTGACAGGAGTGTTATGGTGTCTGTGTTTTAGTAAAATTGGGTTCCTTTCATTTCTAGGTGTTTTCTATATAATTATATATTATATTTATATATTTATATATAATATTATATATATATATTATATATGATATTATATATATATATATATATATATATATATATATATATATAATTATATATAAATATATATATATATATATATATATATACTATAATAATATATATATATATATGGAAAAGAAAACTGCAATAACACACATTCTAAATTCAGAGTAAAACGACCCAAAAATAGATATAAAAATGGCTAACGTTTTCAGACAAAAATTCTTTCGTCAGACTAAGAAAAAGTGAAAAGTTAAAAAGAAGACCAGCTCCAAAGCAAAGGAATGATCAAAATACCTTTAATCATGTTCTTTGGAGCCTGGTCTCCTCTCTAACTTTTTAATTCATTTTGCTTTTAATTTTTCTCCTGACTGAAGAGGAACTTTTGTCTGAAAATGTTTGCTATTTTTATAATTTATCTTTGAGGTTATTTACAATAATATATATACCGTATATATATATAATATATTAATATATATATATATATATATATATATAATATTATATATATATATATATATATATAATATATATATATATATAATATAATATATAAATATATATATATATATATATATAATATATATATACTATATATATATATATTATATATTAGGTATATATATATATAATATATTATATATATATATATATAATATAATATATATATAATATATATATGTATATATATAATATATATATATAATATATATATATATCATATATATATATATATATGGTAATATATATATATAATATATATATATATATAATATAATATATATATATATTATATATATAATATATATATTATATATAATATATATTATATATATATATATTATATATATTTATTATTATTATTATAGATGTGTGACTGAATTTACATTTTTGAGAATATGGAGACTCGAATCAGTTATATCATCCGTACTGAGAAGAAGAAAAAGCTCAAAAGGCTTAAAGAAGCCGGGCAAGGAACCGAGGCAAACCTGCACCCTTGTCAGATATGTGGCATGGATATTATCCAACACCTATTATTTAATTGCCACTTGCGGAAGGCCAAATAGAAATGACAAACCATTAAATGTGCAATGTCCTTTTGTCCTTTTAATTTTGATGCAGAATTAGAAAGGCACAAATAACTCACGCACTGATCGACCTTATAAATGTAAAGTTTGTGCCAGGGTTTTAAAGTCGCATTGAAAAAATGTTGGCGAGTTCATATGGATTCACATGGAGCCAATGAGTATAAGTGTCCGATATTGAATTGAGAAATTTAAAAGATATAAAAGGTATAGCAACCCATGAAATGAGATGCCACATCAAAGAGTGATTTAATGTGTAAATATTGTTATAAATCGTTTGTGGAAAAGAAGTTTAAAGACCAGCATGAACAAACAATTCATAGAAAACTACTTGAATTATCATCAAGTGAAAAAGATGTAAAAACCAAAACGGAATCACATAGTTCAGATGATAAAGAACCAATACAGTCAGTTTAGAAGATATGATAAGCGAAGAAGTATCAGAACGAAAGATAAAGAAGGAAAGGGAGTGGATGGTGAATTCAGATTTTATCCTTGCAAATTTTGTTCTGAACGCTTTAAGTATAGAAAAGACCAAGTAACTCATTACCAAGATAAACATAAAGAAAGCTATGACAAAGTTTTTTCTCAGTGTAAAGTTTGTGGAAAGTTACTTACTAAATGCTCATTTTTAAAGATCATATGAAGGCCGCATGAAGGTATTTTTAACATAAAGTGTGGTTTATGTGACTATTAAAATCGTCTAGACTTACAGATCTGAACCTCACAATGGTGGTACAGTTAAAGATAATAGATATAGTTGCTCCCAATTTGTAATAAACTTTTGAACAAAAAAAGTCTGCAATGGTTTGTGAAAAGAGAACATAAGTGGATCAAAAGATAAGAAATGTAATTTATGTGAAGAAACATTTCAGCAAACTTGGATTGTGAAAAATCATGTTGTTTACCATCACAAAGCAAAGGAAATGTCCATTTTGTGATTTTTGAAACCAATAGTAAGGTGTTTTTTATGAACGACATAAACGTGGCATAAAGAATGAATATCCTTTTCCAAAAGAAAGGAAAAAAAAACCTAAATTCATCGTGTGAACGTTTGTGGTCGTTTACCTTTCCTCTAAGTCATATATGAGTCACATGAAAGTTCAATGAAGAATCAAAAGATGTGAATACCTCAGAGTAAGAATATTTGTTATTATTGCCATTCAAGGTACATCATCATCAAGAATTATACTGAAGTCATTCAGTTGCACAGCATTCCGGAAAAGGTTAAATACCTGCGAATTTTGTACATATGCTTCTTAAACCCAACAGTTTTCAGAAATCATTTAAACATCATATAATGGGTTCTAGCAAAAAGATTTTTATATACGTTTCCTCCTTAAAGAATAAGAGGAATTTGACAGATAAACATAAAACTAAGGTGGAATGTTTAATATGTGGGACCACACGCAACTTCGTTTGCTGAATTTTCAGCTCATGTATAGAATTTCATAAATGAATCATAAGTGACTTTTGATTGGTATTATATGATTTTTTCTATTGCTCTTTGAACAGATCGTCCTAATGATTTTCGTGTTAAAGACATTAAGGGAAGTGGTAAGTAATCTCCGAACAGATGATCTTAACTTTGTATACAATAAAAGATTGTTCTCTACCTGTAACTTTGAGTAACTTTTTTTAGTGAGCTTAAAATCCAGAAGTAGAATGGTGAAGAAGTTGAATTTATTGGTTAATGAGAAATCAGATACCTATAATACTTTCTGGTGAGTAAACACATAATTTCGATGAAGATTGTGAAAATAGTTTCTGAGTTAGGGGGGATTTTTAACATGAGAAAGAAGATACGGGAAGATCAGAAATTAATTCAAAGTTTTTATTGAAATTGATGCAGAAATAATTTAATTGTGCAGAGAGTTTTAGTTGATATCATCTCTAGGAACTCAAGAAAATTAACCCAATTAAGGAAAATGCCGTAAATGAAGATACAAATGAAATAAAGTTATTG
>JABUQX010130777.1:20000-23922 GCA_015478945.1 Trachelipus rathkii
AACTTAGCGCAAAATCCTAAGAAATGCTTACCACACCTAAGGAATTTCCGTAATTATATAAAGTTGCTATTTCCTCTGTGGATTGCTGAATTTACACGTCCTTACGATGGTGCAAACAAAAAAAATGAAACAGGCGTGTAGGGCCTTACCACGCCGTCATTTCTTTGAAGTGATGAATATTTCCATTCAAAAAAATCAGCTTTAAATCTAATTTCTTCCAAATCGATAAACTCCATCACAATAGTTGATCAATTTTTTGCATTATAAACCATTTTTTAATTTAATTGTTTATCCCGAAATCGACCGCCTTCATCACAGCAATCTAATATCCAATTGCTTCAAAAAAAAGAAACCTCAATAAGAAATCGTGTTCGTTTTAGCACGAAATTCGCACGAAATTCAGGAATCAGGAGTGCCAAAGAAATGCTATGGATGTTAAGTTAAGTGAAGGTTTAAGCGATTCGATATTTAAGAAGGGGAAAATCAACATCTTACATAGCAGAAGAAGCTTTTGAAAAATTGATTAATTATTTTGAAGTTCAAGGAATACGGCATTCAAGCCGTTGAAATTGCCAACAAGCTAAATTCTCTAATTGAGAAGCGAAGAAATTAGTTCGAAATTAAATACCCATGTATTTGAAGGCTCACATCTTTACTTATTGGAAAGTTTGACCCCTACATAGTCGACGTTACAGTCGACACATTTATGTTTGTAAACGATATGTGACCTCAAGTTTATGGAGATGCTTTCTTTAATCTTAAAGAAACTGCCAATTGAGTTGTTGTTAATAAAAGATATAAGAAACTTGCATTGTGGAAAGTTTTGTTTAAAATGTTTAAATCTGAAAGGGAAGAAAATTGGAAAGGGGTCCAATGCAAGGAAGCCGAGCATAAACAGGAAGTTTAGAGGAACATCATATCTATATAGTTTTTAGGGCGATGTGTTATCGAGAAACGAATAACAAGTTTATCAAAATGTTAGAGGGATAAAGCTAAAGCTAGAAAATTTAGAAAGGTGATTTCTTCATGGGAAAAACTTCCAATCAGAACAAATAACAAGGCTTGTGTATGCGGGACCTTAGACCCGCAATTTTATTATTAAAGGAGATAGATAAAGAAATTAGTCCCAAGTAATGTATTAGTGGGATTGCCAATAAATAAATTAGCAGCCCACAAATATCTTACTTGGATAATTTCATTATGTTATATCTCCTTTAATCAGTAATTGTAATAATACGAACGTTTACCGATAGAATGAAAATTTAGTAATTGGTTCCTTATTGCTAGTTTAATTTGCCACCGCTTTCCGTTTTTGTCACATTTGTTGCTTACGACACGCTGCGATAAAAAGATAAACTGCTGCGGTCGTTTCAAACAAAAAACAGGGTGAGCATCAGTTTAGCACGAATTTCCTGTTTAACGACCGCGATTTCGTGTTAGGGCTTACTTTGTTTTTAAACAATTGGAATCAGCTATTGTGATGGAGTACGTGGTTTTGGAATAGCAGAAATAAAAAACTAACAAATGGTTTATATTATAGATAATTGATCAACTATTTGTAATGGAGTTTATCCATTTGGAAGAAAATTAGATTTAAAGCTGATTATATTGATGAAAATTCATCAATTCAGACGGGGCCTACAACGCGCCATCTGTTTGTTTACATTTTTCGTAAGAACGTGTTTAAATTCGGCTGGCACGGGAAATAGCAACCTTACAGAATTGAGGAAATTCCTTCCGTCTGGAAAGCATTTCTTACAATTTTTCGGTAAGTTTGACAAAACGAAACGCAAATTCGAGCATTTCTTACGTTTCGTAAAGCCCAGATATAAAAAGAAAAACGGCTTTCATATATTATAAATATATATATATTATATATATATATATATATATAATATATATATATATATATATAATATAATATAATAATTATATATATATATATATTATATATATATATATATAGTTATATTATATATTAATATATATATATATATAATAATGCTTGAAATTTTCGAGTTTTAGTCACAATCTATTAATATAATTGTACCAGGGTGTGAGACGGGGACCCAACTCAAATGCACCCCACCAGCCTCTTTCCCCATCCTCCGACCTTAAAGAAAGAGATTTTACAAAGGATTATAGACTTTTTGCACTAGTATTGAAATGTAAATATATAGGAAGGTTGCGCTTGAGAAAAATCCATTTTACGCCTTTTTTGCTGAGGTCGTTTTTCTCTTTCATCATAATATTAGCCGAGCATTGCTAAATACTCTCTCAATTGGGAACACTAGTTGAAGGACAGGCCAAATATTTCCTTGCAAGTTTACTCAACCGGGGTAAACATTTTTTGCTTAACTTCTCCACCAACTAATAGGATCATCATTTGTACGTAGTCGTTTTTCTTGGTGAAGTTTTCAACATTTGCACTACATTTTTTTGGTAATGCGTGGTGTTTCTTCAATTACTACTGGACTGTAGAAGTTTTTTCCAGTGAATCTGTAATTGATTTACTCGTAGAAGATGTTGGTTCTGTAGATTTCGTTTATTTCCTTTTAATGGGTGACGATTAATAGACTATTCGGATTGGAAGTTTCAACTGAAACACAAGGTGACGATTTAACTTGTTCTAATATGTACAAAAAAAAACTAGCCTTTTATAACGGGGATCTAAGTAAGTTGGCAATAGTATGAAGGTCATTAATTTCCACAGAACTAAACGTATTTTTTAGCTCTAGTTTTATGACTTCCTTTCTTTTTTTAAACCTCATCATTTTCATTGAAGAAGGTCAAAAATTCTTCCTTACCGTTGAGATTAATGGTATTACATCGGAAGCAGAAGCTGTTGAGGCGCTGATTTTTTTTTGGCAATCATAATCTCATGTGACTCTGTGACTCATATTATTATGAACTTCATGATGTTAGATCATGAGTCATCATTACACAGTTGAGTCCGAGTCCCTTCTCTCTCATTTAAATTTGCGTTGAGATTCATCTTAATTATTTTTATTATAAAAATTTCTTTATCAAATCTCGACAATAAATATCCGCCCAACATCCGCAGGGAAAAGCGCGGATGCGGAGGCGGATCTTTAATAATGTGCGGATGCGGATGTTACCTGCATCACTAATATATATATATATATATATATATATGGCATGTAACATCCTATATATATATATATATATTATATATTATGTGTATATATATATAAAATATATATATATATATATATAATATATATATATATATATATATATATATATATATATATTATATATATATATATATAATATATATAGTTGATAGTTGTCGCTTGTGGTGTAAAGTCGTGTGTACTTGTTCTTCTCGTGTCTTTTTTTTTTTTTTAAATAGATTAATTTAACTTTTTTTTAAGTTTTAAAAGTTCTTTTAAGTTTAATTTAAATTTCATTGTTTCGATTTTGGCATTTTTTTTAATTATTTTGATTGTTTGCCACGTGATTTTAATGTTTACCTTTTGTGATGAAACTTTTACCATCCTGGAATCTTAAGCTAAGTTTTAGTTTGATTTTTATTTCTTTAAACATATTTAACATATATAGATTTATTTGTTTTTGGTTTTCTTTAATTATATTGGATAGCGTAAAGTTTATTTTTAGGTTTTAACTAAATATCCCATTACCATCACCTTGGGATACTTTTATTTTTATTTTTTTCTAAAATTAGTTTTAGTTATACTGTTTAGTATAAGATCGCTTGTGTGTGTGTGTGTGTGGATTGAGTAAACGTGCAAATTTTTAACATTATTTAACATTTATTAAAATTTTTGTTTTTGTGTTTCTTTTAATTAAACATTGGAAAACGTAAAGTTTATTTTAGGTTTTTAACCTAAATATCCAAGTTTACCATCAAGCCTTGGGAATACTTTTATTTTTTTTC
>JABUQX010130778.1:0-7500 GCA_015478945.1 Trachelipus rathkii
TGAAGTTTCCCTCTATGTTGATACCTCTTTAAACTATGCCAGAATCATTCTCCCAGAACAACATATAGATGATATTATACGGATGACGCATCTCCAGGGACACCTGGGGATTTCTCGATGTCTCACCGCTCTAAAAATCGACTTCGTATTCAAAAGTATGCATAAGAGAGTTAAGGCCCTTGTAAGAAGTTGTCCTCAATGTCAAATAGGGAAGACAGGACGTAGCATAAACCCTATTTACGGGAAATATAAAGAAGTTTCCTACAAGTTTCAAGATTTAAACTGTGATATATTGAAATTACCGGTTTGTAGAGGATACAAGTATTTATTAACCCTCATTGATAGGTACTCCCATTATGTGTGGGCCTTTCCCTTAAAGGATATCACCAAGGAAACAATTGTTAAAACATTAATAAATCAGCTAATTCCGATGTGTGGAGTTCCCAGCAATCTCATCACCGACAAAGGAGGAAATTTTACATCACATTTATTTGAAAGTGTGTGTAAACTGTTAGGAATAATGCATACAACAACCGCTAGTTACTCACCTTTCAGTAACTCCAAGGCAGAAGTAACCCATAAGATGATTCTAACCAGTTTAAGAACCATGTTAGCTGAACCAGGTATGGAGAGTCAAGGGTGGTTAGACGTTTTACCATTCGTCTTATTCGCACTTCGACTCGCTCCTATCTCAGAATCGGGCATCTGTCCCAGCAAATTGATGTTCGGGCAAGATATAAACATTCCTGACGGCTTGATAGACCCGTCTCTTCCCGACGGACCAAAATCCTATGATAATTATATTGAAAAACTGGCAGGACTCATAGCCAAACCGCTCTCCCAGAGAACTAACTTAAGAAACAGAAGTGTGTTCGTCCCCCGGAATTTAAAAGATGCAAAATATCTACTGGTAAAGAGCCAACAGTACAATCGTGGTAAGCTCTCTCCAAGATTCCACGGACCTTATAAAGTCGTGAAGATCACTAACAACAACGCTCATATTATAAAAGGAGATAAGGTAGTGGTTGAAAATCTAAGAAATGTCAAAATTTTCTATAATCTCGTTCCTGACCCTCAAAACCGCAAGAAAAACGCGGAATAAAAGAAGTAGAGAAAAGAAATGAGGAACTGAGGTAAATATCTCTTGAGGAAAATAAGAGATTAAAGACGTTATTATGGTACTTAATACGAGAACCAAAGTGGTTAAAAATGGTATTAAATATGCATATTGTAGTTCTTTATCCTTCCACAAGTAGTATTTCACCTGTTCTTCCACTTTCCTCAACTTTGTATTTCATGTATCCAATCGAAGGAGGGTGAGAAAGTATCTCTGTGAAATCGAAAACAGGGGCCTCACCCCTGTTCTCCGAGGCAGAGATCCTTTGTTGCACTCGAGGGCCACCAGTTCTAAGGTGAAATTACGTTAGGGAATCCTTGTAAAACAATAGCATGCTTGTCTTAGAGTGTATGCAACTCTGTAAGAGACTATTGCAAGTCTTCTGCATATCACTTTGCATAAATGGTGGTCTGCTTCATACTTACATAATGTACATTATTTGAAAGTCAAGTGTTTGGCACCTCTTTTCCTTCTCAAAGGAAAATAGGGCCAAACAAAGCGAGGCTGTGATTGGTGCCTGGGTCCAGATAGGACGCCATCAAATCACCCTCGGGAGTATCGTAGAGAACCTCATAGCGTGAGGATGCCCTACACAAGTTGTTAGATTTAACCAAAGGCCGGCAGGTCTATGTAGGATAGGGAATTAGTGCATTATCTTATTAGTTAGTCTGTGTAATTCATAATAGTGCTAACGTTGATATATGCCCATCCATTACTTATCCAATTATTTAATGAAAATCATCTTTGTATTGTTATCTAACTATCACAATAAACCAACTACGAGGAAAGTGCTCTAATTAATCCCCCACTCTATGACTGTCCAGAGTGATTTCGCTATATATATATATATATATATATATATATATATATATATATATATATATATATATATATATATATATATATATATATATATATATATATATATATATATATATATATATATACTCTATATATATATATAATAGCCTCCCGAAGCATCATGCATGTAACTATAAAAAATTATAGCAGCTACAGGAAAAAAATAACATTTTTGATTTTAGCAAGTAATTTCATCAGTGAAACTTTAAAAAATTATTTTATTCTAATAATATTTATTAATAACACCTTAGAAATACTAGGATATTCTTAGATGTGGCAAGCATACAGTGGGATTGACCTTGAATCCCTGATTACTTCACGAGAGCAAGAGTTATCAAATAGTATTTTAATTTTACTACGCTTTAGAGAAAATGTTATTTTTTCTTTTTTATATCCCCTTTTAGGAATTTCGAGCCGACGGAGAGGGACAGAGGGGACCCAGGGAGTCCCTCCCGTCGTCCCAGTGAACTCGAAGCCGACTCTATCCATCGTTCTTGTTTGCAAATTGGGATTTTAGTTATAAAAGAAAAAATTCAACATTTGGCACCTTTGTGTGCTCACTCGGAGTAAGCGAGCTTCTTCGTATTCTGGAATACGGTAATATTATCTAGGTTTTAGCTTATTTTTTAACTATTTTAAATTTTTGTGAAAAAGTGTCTCTGTTATTTTTTTTTTAATTTCATGGATAAAAATGTCTCCTGATTAATAAAATGTTATTTATTTTCCTGTAGCTGTTTAGTTTTTTAGTTACATGCATGATGCTTTCGATAGGCTGATATATATATATATATATATATATATATATATATATATATTTATATATATATATATATATATATATATAATTTAAACCCTTGGATGGATTCGATCCAACGTCCTTTATAACATTAGACGGCTATCTTATCCATTAGACTAGCGATCAATAACGGTCACCCCTTTATTTTTAAATCATAACTTTTTACAGCTCGAGAGAGAAAGGGAGAGACAGCCAGACAGACAAAGCAAACAGATACATAAGAAATGGTTTGTTTTCCTTATCTAACCTTTCTCGGATCTTAATGGCTCTCCAAGAGAGAGACACTCAACACAGAGATTATTTTTATTTTTCACCTATTCTACTTTAGCTTATATATATATATATATATATATATATATATATATATTATATAATATATATACAAAGTATGATACTATATATATATATATATATATATTATATTATATATATATATACTATATATATATATATACATATATATATTATATATATATATATATATATATATATATATATATATATATATATATATATATATATATATATATATATATATATATATGTTTCCGCATTTCGACAAAATCATGTCAACAGCTGACTTGGTCAAGGTCTTTCCTCCTCCGGAAGAGATTGAGGATTTTTTCCACTGGTAATACTGCACGCCAATGATGTAACCGTACTTTCCAAGGGCTGCGACATGTTTCAAAGGTCGATGAGACCACCTTCAGAGACTTCAGAGCTTCTGAATAGCAGAGGTGGGCACCCGAAACTTTTTTTTTAGTCGCCAATTCGGAATTCCGCTAACATTTGTTGAACATCCCAAGTTCGCAATTCCGCACTTTTTTCTCCTTCAACCAGTCCGCTATCGCCAATTCCGCAATTTCGCAATTTTTCTCTTTTTTCGCCAGTCCGCCATCGAAAATCCGCAATTCCGCAACTTTTTCTGCTTCGCCAGTCAGCTATTGCAAATCGGCTAATTCTATCGCTAATAATTTTTTTTTTCACTACTGAAGTCTGCAACAGTCCGCTAACCCTTTATTGTCTGTTAAAAACATAATTTCCGATAAAATTACCTTACAATTTATATATTTATTTAATTTTTATATTTTAATGTTATTTTTATATATAACAATTAACAAACTTTATAATAATATATATATATATATAATATATATATATATATATATATATATATATATATATATATATATATTTATATATATAATATATATATATTATATATATATATATTATATATATAAATATATATATATATATTATATCAGCGTCCAAACCTTTTTTCGCAAAAGACTGGGAGTAAGGTGCGCGACGCATGCATCGGAAACAGAAAAGTAGCTGAAGAGCATGATACAAGTCGGAAAAAAAGCTCAGCCTTACCGCCCCCTTTTTAACTATTGGTGCAGAACTCGTCGCAGTCAGATAAATCCGCATAGAGCTTGCACGGCGACCGCGACGGACCCTCACAATGGCATCTCGTCAGTGTGGGTTCATCCCTTGGCCCATCCCTTGGCCCGGGTGGGCCACAACCATACCCCTTACAAAAACCCGCCATTCACTCCTATTATACACCTTTCTTCTCGAGTCTGCCAAAGCTCAATATTTCTTAGCCTCCAGGATTACTAAACTGAATCAAAAAAACTTTTTTCTTCGGTCTCCCAGCATCCGGTCGATTCCAAACACACACACCCACTATACATCCGCTAACCAAGCCGACTATCATTCATCCTTTCCACATGACCAAACCATCTCAAAGTACTTTTATTTTATTCTCTCATTTATTTCTTTCTTCACACCACACAACACTAATACCGTTCATTTGTCATTTTATCAATTCTTCTCACACCCTCACGCCCCTAAGATTGTCTATATGAACACATCGTACTTTAGATCTATACCTCTTTATTCCAGAATCATGGTCCCATTATTATTATACATTAACACTGGTAACAACATACCCTCATGTAAGACCCTAGCGCACTCAAGATTTAGTCACTTTACATCCACCAATGGTTTAATTGCACCAGCCACCCTTCTGCATTGCACAACTTTCACTACTACACTCTGCATCATCTCTTCCCTTTTCATCCACATATATCCTATATTAATTTTAAACTCAGACACTTGTTCCAGCCACGCTGCTCACCATCTACATAACTTCACACCGAGGACTGTCTTCACTCACAACGATAACCTTACTTTTATCTACGTTTACTTACAAACCCCTCCTTTTAAACACCTTACCAAATCTCTCTACCAATCCTCTCAAACTCTCTTCAGATTCACCACACAAAACCAAAGCATCCGCATATAATAGGTAGGGCAACCCTTTTACTCTCTTCCATTCTCCATCCTTCTAACACCATCTCCTGCCACCCCAAGCTCTAATTTATTTCATAACCCCATCCATATTCAATTGAATAACCAAGGAATTAAAACTCCCTGCCTCCATCCGCATTAATATTAAACCAATAACTTTCGACACCATTTATTCTTACGCACACACGCTTTACTATCATCATATATACTTTTGATTCCATTCAGAAGCTTACCACCAACTCCATATATCACTAACACCTGCCATAGAGTTTCCCTATTAATCCTATCATGCGCTAGTTGCAAATCCATAAAACCTAAATACATTTATTCTTATATAAAGGGTACTATTTAGCTGATCTCCTCCAATCCCGTCCGGAACTGACACCTCCATAACGCTTTGTTTACACCACCTTCAAATCCAACCAATCAACCATCTCGCCTCCGTTCTTGATGATTTCACCAGCAATTTCCATCTATACCTGCAGATTTAAACCTTTCTTCACTTTCTCTACTCTACCATTACCACGTCCTCCTTACTAAATTACCTCAATCCGCAAAAACCCACACACATTCAGCTATCACCTCTTCATTAACTACCCAATGTTATACACATTTTGCGAAGTGTTTTCTTTTCACACTCCTGCTTCACATCCATTTTCCATCAGTTACAGAAAGCACCATTCCTATTCATTCATCTAAGCAGAATTCCGCCTGAATTCACATTCCTAACCTTTTAGCGCTGTCCTTCCAGAAAGAGGTTCGCTATTCTCTTGTAAGTCCCCCATTCATCCTCCTTCCAAAACTGCTCATTTTGCCTCCTTTTTCTCCCTACGTATGCACTTTTTGAGTATTTTTTTCCTCCTTACATAACTTCCAAAACATCTTTCTTTTTAAACTCATATATATTAATATATATATATATATACTATATATATATATTACTATATATATATATATATATATATATATATATATATATATATATAGTATATATATATATTATATATATATATATATATTATATTATTATATTATATATAATATATTTATAATATATATTATATATATATATATTATATATATATAATATATATATAGTATATATAATATATATATATATATATATATATATTATATATATATATATATATATATATACTATATATATATAACAACTTCCAGGAAGGATTTTCGCCTTTCCATTTGGTCAGCCATCTCTTCTGGCCCGAAACTCTTAACCCCTAGAGCACTCTAGAGAACCATTTCTCGGGGCAATGGTCTCCAACGCCAGTCCTCGAGTTAAACACTTTCAGGTAGGGTTTTCGCACTTTCAGTTAGAACTAGCATCTCTTTTCCATTAGGGCCCTCAAAATTCTTTCTCTCAGAACTCTCCAGAGGATCGTGCTTCTAGGCTGTGCCAGAGGGATGAGAAGGAGGACAATAACAATGACTTAACTTAGTAATTACAATTAAGGTTATATATATATATAGTAATATATATATATATATATATATATATATATATATAGTATATATTATATATATATATATATACTATATATATTATATATATTATATATATTATATATATCATATATATATATATATATAATATATATACTAGGTATATATATATATATATATATTATATATATATATTTTATATATATATATATATATATATATATAATATATATATATATATATATATATATATATATATATATATATATATATATATATATATATATATATATATATATATATATATATATATATATATATATATATATATATATATATATATATATATATATAACCAAAATGTCCAAATTAAATGAAATTATCTCTATTTGCCAAACTATTTTTGTACATATCTAAAACTAATACACGCCTTAGTATATTGTACATTGTTTTTAAAATTTAGGAATTAAAAACAAAAAAATCTTAGGGTTTGTAGTCCTCTAATTGCGGAATTGCGGAATTGTGGATTTAAATTGCGGAATGATTTAGGCATTCCGCTAACTGCAATTCCGCAAAATTTTTTTAAAATTATCGCAATCGCAATTCCGCATTTTTTTTGGTAGTCCGCAATTGCGGAATTGCGGAATTGCGGAACTTAAATTGCGGAACGCCCACCTCTGCTGAATAGTATGAATTACAAGGTGTTGTCGGTAGTTAACTTTGAATTTCCATTTTATCGTTAGGTTTTGATACTTGTTGTGTCAAATTACTTATTCCTACGTTTGGTGAGTTCGTTTTCAATATTGTCTGATCTCTATTCCCTCAGGAAACCAAAGTCATGCCGGCAGTTGCTTTGGGAATTTTTATTACATCGTTAGATTTTGACACTTGTTGTGTCAAAGTATAGGTTTCTAAGGTCGGTGACAACGTTTATGAGGTCAGT
>JABUQX010130778.1:17500-18930 GCA_015478945.1 Trachelipus rathkii
GCTTCATCAGAGTAAATAAGAGTATGAAATGCTGGTTTACAAAAGATTTTTTTTTTTGAAGCAAGAAAACTAACGGTGTAGGATCATTTATGTTTTGTGCAAACACGCTTAGCACGTCTGATATTCATGTTCCAAGGTTTATCAGAATTAACAAGTGATAGGTAAACAAATAGTTTTCCATTTACGATGTTAATTTTCTCCATCATTAATGGTACAATAACAATTGTAACCGAACCATAAATTTAAAGGAGAAAAGATATCGATATCGTCTCTCTCATCACTTTTATTCCTTGACTGTCATTGTCTGAGGATATCAATACTCTCTTCAGAGTTATTACGAGAGGATGACAAACTAGAGTTTGCTGATTATCATAATGATATCTTCAACTGACTGGAGTACAATGATACAATTAGTTAGAGTCGAATTGTCATGGGATGGGAAGACATTTATTTATCATCAGAGCTACTGTATACTGGCAGAGAGATTCATTAAGTTCTTGCAACCTTAACATAATTTGCAGAGTAACGTCATGTATTACTGAAAGTTAGCGAACTTTAATTCTAGCCTGTATTTTCTTTCTAGTTCTTACTGAGCCTTTAGTTTCGAAAATGATTAAAGTGTGCCGCAATTGACCTATATTTTGAGAGAACTTTGCTGACTGTTGTTTGAGATGTCACAACATTCAAATGTTGGTGGCTAGCGAAGTTTGTGTTTTTCACTCAAAAAAGAAACAATTTTCTTTATATTGGCACCAGAATCTCTCATGACACAATGAATATCATTTGGAGATAGGTCCATTTCGTCAACATTTCATTAAATACGCCACTGAGATATTCACCTGTATGACGTTCAGTGAGAGGTTCAGAGCAAGACACAAAATTTGGCCTTTGAAATAATTGTCAACGGCATGACTACTCAGAGAATACAAAGAAACTGCTGATTGAGTAATCTGACCATTCGTCGGGAGGAGAAAGCTAACTTGGATGATTGTTTGATAGAGGTTATTAATTCTGAAAACTTTAGTTTTAACACTGTCATACATTATCTTTCAAAATAATATCTCTTTTAGTATTTTTTTTTAGTAGGGTGTTGAAGTGTGAGAGACCGAATACTTTCGTTAGCAGGTACAAAGCCAAAAAATTCAACGTGACGAAACAGAAGATCGTCCATTACTATAACTTCTGTAAATTTACTATATCACCTTTATGATTTTTCGTTTCAGTGTGCCATATATTTGTATTTTTATATTAGTTTCAAGGAGTAATCGCTTCGTTTTCTTAAAACTTGGAATTGGAGATCCTTTACTCTTTTACTCATTTCCTTTCTACATTTTCCTTTTTTGCTGCTTAGATAGTTCTTAACTCAGATATCATTCTTTCATTCCGCAGAGAATAATTACGATTGCAAAGTGTACGGTTTGTGATGTCAT
>JABUQX010130780.1:7500-10000 GCA_015478945.1 Trachelipus rathkii
CGTAGTTAGAGAGTATATTGGAAGGGACTGGAATCCTGGAAATCCTGGAATCCTGGAAGGATTCCAGGAACCTGGAAAATGGAAATGAATTCCTGGAAAAAAATAAAAATAATAATAATAATAATAATAATAATAATAATAATAATAATAATAATAATAATAATAATAATAATAATAATAATAATAATAATAATAATAATAATTAAAAATAATAATAAATAATAATAAAATAATAATAATAATATATAATAATAATAATAATAAATAAAAAAATAATAAAAATAATAATAAATAATAATAATAAATAATAATAATAATAATAATAAATAATAAAAAAATTAAAATTAAAAAAAAAATAGTTTTAATAAAATAATAATAGATATAATAATAATAATAATAATAATATAATAATAATAATAATAATAATAATATAATAATAAATAATCATAATGTTAGTAAATAAATAAATAATAATAACAATAATAATAATATTAATAGTATAATTATTTAACAATAATGATAATAATAAAATTCCAAAGGTAATAAATTAATAATAAAAAAAAATTAAAATAAAAAAAAATTAATAATAGAAAAAAATTAAAATATAATTTAAATAAATAATAAATAGTTTGCGCGAAGGTATCTCTATTTTCGGGTGTCTGTTTGTGCCGCCGCCTCCGTCTGCCTGGAATTGAGGTTCCGGGTGAGTGCACCCCTTCGGAGAAGGGGTGCTGGTTCCTTCCAGATAGGAAATTTTCTTAGAAGGTTGAAAATTTGGCATAAATGTATAGAAAAGGAAGAAGAAGAAGAATGCCCAGCGGAGTGCAATAAAGAAAGAAGAAATGTCTGTCTGAGCTAAGCGAATGTTTACTAACTCAGCAGCCGCACCGGCTCCAGTACCGGTGCCTGTACCAACTCTGTCTTCCTCCATCCTCCTTCTTCCTTCCTCCTTCTTCTCTTATGCACTCCATGCATTTCTACTTCTTCTTTTATTTCAGTTGGGGACCCTCCTCCTTGGGGTTCCAAACACTATTCTTCCTCCTTCCTCATTCATCCTTCTTCCTCCTCTCCTCCATCTTCTCTAATGCACTCCGGGCATTTCTTCTTCTATTATGCACTCCGGGCATTTCTTCTTCTCTTATGCACTCCGGGCATTTCTTCTTCTTTTATGCACTCCGTGCATTTCTTCTTCTTCTTCCTTCTTCTATACATTATGCAAATTTCAACCTTCTAAGAAAATTTCCTATCTGGAAGGAACATGCACCCCTTCCCCGAAGGGGTGCACTCACCCGGAACCTCAATTCCAGGCAGACGGAGGCGGCGGCACAAACAGACACCCGAAAATAGAGATACCTTCGCGAAAACTATTTATTATTTATTTAAATTATATTTTAATTTTTTTCTATTATTAATTTTTTTTTTAATTTTAATTTTTTTATTATTATTAATTAATTATTATTATTATTATTATTATTATTATTATTATTATTATTATTATTATTATTATTATTATTATATTATTATTATTATTATTAATTATTATTTTATAATTAAATTATTATTATTTATTATTATATATTATTATTATTATTATTATTATTATTATTATTATTATTATTATTATTATTTTATTAAACTGTTTTTTTTTTAATTTTAATTTTTTTTATTATTATTATTATTATTATTATTATTATTATTATTATTATTATTATTATTATTATTATTATTATTATTATTATTATTATTATTATTATTATTATTATTATTATTATTATTTTATTATTATTATTATTAATTTTATTTTATTATTATTATATTTTTATTATTATTATTATTAATTATTATTATTTTTATTATTAATATCATTAAAACTATTTTTTTTCCAGTTTCCAGGTTTCGCAGGAAGTCCACTTCCAATTTCCAGGTCCTGGAATTTCCAAGGATTCCAGGATTTCAGGGATTCCAGTCCTCTTTCAAAAGGGATACCCAACTATGAGCGATATATCGAACGAATGTTATTAATATTTTCTTTGATTATATTTTTCGTCAACCAGAGACGTAGAAAGAACGATTGAAACATCGAACATAGGGGTAAAACATCGATAAATGATTGAAAATCATCAAAAATGGTCTATCGATTATTTAAAACCTTCTAGGAATCAAAAAAAAACCTTTTGGGGGGTAAAACCCTTGAGTTCAGGCGCTAAAACAATTGTGTTCAGGCTCAAAACCTCTGAAGTCGGTCTTCCAGACCTTAAATTCGGTCTCACCGACCTTAAAAACCCTAACCTTGACACGTCAAGCTTGAAAAACCGGATGTTGCAAAATGTTGCCTTGCAACATGTGCAACTTCCGGTTGCAACTTCCGGTTTGCGGCATTTGCTGCTGGTGTACTACCCTTTACTACTATATATAATATATATATAGTATATATATATATATTATTATATAATACTATAATAATAATATTATATATATATATATATATATATATATATAT
>JABUQX010130780.1:22500-28027 GCA_015478945.1 Trachelipus rathkii
GAACAAATCGGTTTGATGCCTTATATATAAATATTATTAATACATTTTTAGAGTTTGCCAAAATGGCCTAGATTACATTTCAAAGTGGTTTGTGCGTGATCTTTCTCAATATTTCATTGGAATAAACGTCATTTTAGTCATTAATAGGCGAAAGGTCATTCAATCCAGCTACAGGAAATAACTTTCAAGAAAAAAATTCAAAAGTCATCACCCTAATGTGTATGTGTAAGTAGTCGAATATCCCGATGTATGGAGTGAGGCGAGGACGCAATGAACTACCGGGTGTGCGGTTTGGTGAGGTCCCAGGTGCCGGGACCTCGGGGACTCCTCCAATCCACACAATGACCACGGAAATCGATCCAGCGACCTCGGAAACTCATAAATGGACACCAATAACAGCAAAAGCAAAAAGAATACAAGAATAAGTACACTCATTAGGTATACTCATTAAGTACATTTAAAGATACACAGTGACGTCATACATAAAAAAGACTAGAAAAGGCTAAGTATTCCGAAAAGTACCTAAAAAAGAAAGTCACTAAAAGGTAGCTAAAAGTAGCTAAGGTTGCCAGATTTGGATCGTAAATGGTTCAAATCTGACCACCCATGGATTTGCGATTCCTATTACTATATACATATTATAAAAATATTTGGAAAATCATAGAAAATTTCCTCAAAATTTCTTTCCTCTGAAATAAGGGTGGTCGAACACCGGAGTTCCCACACTGCACCGCACTGCACCGCACGGCATCGGTGCTTTGGTCAAACCTACTCTGTATTAAATAACTGAGAAGACTAAATACCTTTGATACCTTTTTGCATTTCTGATTAATATAACAGCTGGAACTTTTTTTCTTTTGATAAAAGGGATTTCTTCATTTTTAATATAGTCTCGATGTGATTTTGTAATTAAAAGAGTTCCTTTGGAGGGAAGGTCAGTTTCTCCAAGATACCCTGAAATACAATAAAAAAAAAGATATGTATATATATGTAAATGGTGTGGTGGACATGGTGTCAGCGTCCCGTCCCGGTTTGGTTTCAATCCGCCAGGATCAGACGGTGATCCGCGCCTCTTCCACTCAAGATATTCCATCCATCCTTATCCTCCATGCCAGTGTCGCTCATTCTCTCATATATATATATATATGTGTATGTGTATATATATATATATATATATATGTATATGTATGCTCAAATTGCGTGGAGCAAAATGAAGCTGAGGAGGTGAGAGAGGGGCAAGGAGGGAGGTGGCTTAGGAAGCTATCAAAGGAACTGATGGATGATGTGAAGGAAAGAAAGCAAGAAGAAGATTTTAGATTGGCAAGAACGTATGAGAGAAGCGAACAGTAGAGTATGTAATATCAAAGACAAAAATAGACAAAATGGAGAAACATTGGTAAGCCTGGAGGAAAAAAACAAAAGGTGGATAGAGTACTTTGATGAGTTGTTAAATGTGGAAGTGCAGTGGAAGAGAAAGGGAGAAGGAGGGAGAAGAGGAGAGTAATAACGGAGGGAGAATTGAGAACAGAATGAAACAGGCTAAGGTGAGATCGGATCATGTGGAAGTTACTGAGGGAGGGCAATCTTAAGGTAGATAGGTGTTAGGTGAAAATCTGAAGTTAAAGGAAGTCGTTATTGTTCTCGACAAAGTAAATGCGATGGATAACAAGGTCGCGTCGAAGCTCGTCGTGTTAAGCAAATGGGTACAGAGGTGGTAGAAGTACTACAGATTTATTGTTTTTAAGAATGATACAGGAAAGACATGGGAATACAATAGGGAATATATCGCCTTCATAGACTTGGAAAGAAGCATTTGATTATGTGTACCCAGAGGCTGTGGAGAGTTCGGAGAGTTATGAGTTGGAGGCAGATTGTTAAGGTAAGAATTACATACGTGGAATAGCTTAAGTAGGTAAGAACAGGATATAAAGACGAGAATGGTTTGAGGTAAAACTGGAGTAAAGGCAGGGTAGTGTGCTGTCGCCGATACTGTTTATAGCGTATTTGGACACAGTCATAAGGGTGTGTAAAAGAGAGTTTAGAAAGAGATTGATGGAGAATCATGGTATGCAGATGATTTAGCGTGTTAGATGGGAGATGAGTGAAGGTTAAGGAAACAAAATGGTGCTGTGTTTACAAGAGAAAAGTTAACAGAAAACAAGTTGAATATATGAATATGGAGAAAAGAAACAGAAATAATGGTAAAGTAAGCAGGAGGAGGAGGGAGGGAGGTTGATAAAGTGGAGGTAGACAGTAGAATAAAAATGTGGATGATAAATATCAAGGGCTTGGGAAGAAGGGTGTGTGCAAGGAGAGTAAGTTAGGCATGCTTGGGACTGTAGAGCAGTGCCAGAAGGAATGAACAAAGGTGAAACTGAGGAGGTGGTGGCCACTCAGTATTGTGTAAATTGGGACAAAGGGAGAAGAAGAAGTAAATTCAATATGAGGGGTAAATATTAAGGACAGTGATTGTAAAGACGAAAAGAGACAAGAGTGAGAAACAGGAACGGTGAGGGAGGCAGTGAAACCGCTGATAAATAAAGGTGGACGCAGCCAGACTGAGGTGGTAGAGAACTGAAGAAGGATACGAGGGGAGAGGGCTGCCAGCAGGAGGTGGAGGTGGAGACCGGGGTGGGGACGAGGGAGAACCGCGGAAGAGGTGGAGACGCAGAGGATTCGCTGAGGAAGCTGATGCCGATGGATGGGCGGTGGATGGGATCGTGATGATCCGATAGAACCGATGGAACCGGAGGTTAAGGCCTGAGGTTAATGGAGTCCAGGTCCGGAGTCATGCGAGGTCGAGTCAGTAATTTTGAAGAGGTGGAGTCGGAGGAAGAGGTCGGAGTCGGTAATTTTCAAGAGGTCGAGGTCGGTCGGTAATTTCAAGAGGTCGGAGTCGAAGTCGGAGTCGGTAACCATCAAAATAGTGAATTGGAATTAAAATTTTTAGACTAACCAAGTTACGAATTTGATGATAAGTGCATACCACAAGTTTACTGACTTGCGACTTTCACAGCACAAAATGCAATTGCAAACTTCGAAGTTTTTTAACCTGCACCTTATGTTTCAATTTGGATTATATTCTAATAAATTCAACCTTAAACCTTCAACCTTATACCATCTATATTTAAGATGCTGAAGAAATAAAGACTCCATGAATTTTTTGAAGAATTTCTCTCGTTGAAAGAATTATATTCTACTAGCTGTTTGGTTATAGATTCTATCTAACAAGGTAAAAGGTTAACTGAGATCAACAACAAAAGGGCAAAATGTAAAAGAGTTCAAGGAAAGAAAGGACACATCTTCACATATTGTATAAGTGATGAAACCACAACTATTCCCATTACTACCTCTCAAGTCATTTTTCAGAAGCTCAGAAGATGTGAAAACTTCACATAGATGATGAAAGGGGAAGCCAGTAGTCAGAAAAGAGAGAGTTGAAGAAAGGATCCAAGGTTCTCATGTATTTTGTATTCCATAACTTTAAATATATGTATATATATATATATATATATATATATATACTATATATATATATATATATATATATGTCTCTCTCTCTCTCTTCTGTATATATATGTATATATAACTCCTCATATATATATACCTCTCTCCTCTCTCTCTCTATATATATATATATATATATATATGTATACCTGTCTCTCCTCTCTCTCCTCTTTCTCTCTCCTCCTCTCTCTCTCTCTCCTCTTTCACTCTTTCATATATATATATAATATATATATATATATATATATATATGTAATAATAATAATAACTCAACTCATATATATATGTCCTCTCCTCAAACCTCCTTGAGGGTGTGATGAGAGTTGTCCTCTGAGTATTTATCCAGGCAGGGATGACACAAGTCTCTTGTTTTTGTGTAATGAGAGTTGTCAGAGGGATTAGGGTGTATATTTATGTGAAATAAGAAAAACATTTATGGATTTAATCCATATTTCATAGTTTAAATAGCTGTTTTCCATATATATATATATATATATATATATACTCACTCATATATGCCTCTTTCTCACTCAACATGCTGTAGTTTGGTGGACAAAATGTGGTGGTTTGGGTGATGAAGTGGCCAGTGAATAGCCAGGTGGATTCAGGGTGTTGATGGCTGGGTTGAACGGGATGGTGGCATTGGGAATTAATAATAAAAGGGTCTTAGGCACTGTTGGGCAGGCCAGTTTGTGGGATCAGTGGGACAGTCTGGATAAAAAATTTGGTCGGACCTGGTGGGCCAGCTCGGATGTTGACAAGGATAATGGTGTTGGTGTTCAACCAAACTATGAACCTGGACATTTTAATAACTATTTTGGGTCGGAAATGATATTAGAGTGTTGCTTGCACTGGTTTGAATTTACCATTGAAAAGAACTACAAATTTGGAAGTGGCATTTTCTGAATGATTTCCGCAACTTTGAGGGTAAAACTATGAGGAAGAGTGGAAGAGTTAGTAATGTTTTCTTTAGAAAGGCGATTTCTCATAGGGAACATTATACGTCTATAAAATATTTACATGCATTGATAATAGTGGGACCATTAATTTCTTTTTAGACCACTGACAGAGGAGACTAGAGGTTGTAGAAAATTAAAGAAGACGTGTAACCTTGATGTAAAAGAAAAACATTCATTCTGCTTAATAGTGTTATAGAATTTTTGGAAATCTTTTCCTGCAGGAGGTTGTTGAGTGAGAATCACTTGCAGCATTAAAGAAAGGATTGGATAGGTATATAGACGGTTTAGGCATCATATAGTATATTCTGACGTAGACAAATTGGCGAGTTTTTAGTTAGTTATTAAAGTAAAATGCATGTTGTAGCTACCGGTATTATGATAAACGTATTAAAGCTTGTATTGTGGTTAGCATGAAATTAGCTATAGTTTTTACTTTTGGTAGTAGTTGGCATATTGACCTTTATTATTTAGGAAATTGACAGGCCTTATGGTGTGGGTTATTGTATGTTTAGCTGGGCATAAGTGAGTAGGAAGGTCATATTGGACTAAAGCCTCTTTTTTTACTAAATGACCCAGCACACTAATTTATCTTTACCACCTAAAATTCAAGGTCAACAAATTTTTTTTAGACTAATAACATATCCTTGACCTTTGGCCTTGACCTTTTTTTGACCTTTTGTGTATGGCACGCTCTCCCAGTTGCCGTGCTCGTTATCAGTCTCCCCAGGGCAGCCCAATTACGCGTATTTTGTATGATAATTTCCGGCCTCGATGCGGCATCAGGAACAGTGGTAGTGTAAAGTTGATGCATTCTTAAGGGTTCATTGGGTCAGTAGGATTATCTTGAACGTCCCAGACGCCGCCTGGTGGTATCTGTGTCCGCTGTCGAGATCGTAGCAGGTACCTGACCTGTTTGGATCTGTCGCTTCATTTCCATCCGCGGTCGCTTTTCCTGAACCTATACCACGCGAAACACACACACACACACACACACACACACACGCCTGTTCTTGCCTGTCGCTAAGGCTGCTTATGCGCTTGCTCACCTGCCACCACCCGCA
>JABUQX010130781.1:0-5000 GCA_015478945.1 Trachelipus rathkii
TCAACGAGTACTGTGCAGGCCTCCCTTAAATCTCAGAACGTTGACCAGCAGTTCGCCACTCTGTTACACTGTGTTGGCAGTATGACATTTTTCCTCGACACGGTGGGGCACAGGCTTCTCCGGTTACAGATAGCCTCCCCTCGCTTTCTGTGTTCTCTACGGATTGTCGGATGGTCTCCTGTTCTCGCGATCTGTGTGGGTAAGTGTTGTTGTGTGTGTGTGTGTTGTGTGTGTGTGTGTGTGATGTGTGTGTGTGTGTCCCTTTCTTCCTAGTTCCTTACAATCGTAGAGTCCGTGCAATTAGCTCCATTTTGCTTCCTTCTCTGTGTTCCTTGTTAACCTTTCACATTGACTCTGTTGAAGACAGCTTGCCCGTGTGCCTGGTTCGTTTTTGCCTGTTTATAGCTCGTTCTTCCTGTTGCCTGTCAATGTGAACTTTGTTCACATGCTGAGTATTTTACGGGCTTACAGGTGTGTCTGGTTTGTCGTTGCCCATTCCATTTTTACTTGTTCATGTTATCGCTTATTAGATTGGTACACCTTTCTTACCGTTCGCGTCTTTCGTCGCTCCTTCTGCACTATCATTCATGTTATGTGGTCAATTTTTTGCATTCCTGTTCCTCATGTTACTGTACTTCGCATTGATTGTTAGCGACTGCTTCAGTCCGCACTAGGTCCGTTTTCGCTGTATGTTGTTTTCTTATCCTGGTGTTATGTGTGGACATTTGTTCAGTAGTTCCCCACGTTCGTTTGCCTGTATGATTAGTTATATCTTTTACTGGTGTTCTTGCGGTACTTATTGTTACGTTCACGCACTTATTATTCGGTTTAAAAGGTGCTTTGGTTTATCGTTGTACATTATTTTTCTTAGTTCAGATGACTGTCATGTTAGCTTATTTCGTGAACTTTGTTACGTTAATCATACTAACTTCGTGATTTTTGTATGACTTGGATTTTACTGTTATGTTTTTGGATCCGATGTGCACTTGGATCCATACGTCCTGATCACCACCTGGTACACGGGGTGAGTGGTGGTGGTTTGAATTTTACACTGAATTATTACTGGCTTTAGGGTATGTAGTACAGTGACATTATGTATTGACCTTAATCCATAGATCAATAGATCATGAATCATAGATCAATAGATTAATAGATACATTTACCTTTAAGAGTGAAAGGTGGGATTGGTGGTTTGATTTACTGAATTTTACTGTTTTAGGGTTGTAAAATCATGACAATTTTTTAGTTAAAAATTTTACACCTATCAATAGATCAATGATCAATAGATCAATAGAATAGATAGATAATAGATCATAGATCCCATGGACAGGAGAGTGAAGTGGTAAATGGTGGTTTTGATTTAGTTGATTTCTGCTTTAGGGTATTAAAAAACGCTTATTTTAATTACGATATTAACTCATGAAAAGGTAAAACTTTATTTTAGTAAAAAAAGTTTTAAAAGCCAAAAATAGAAAAAAAATATAAAATTGAAAAAAAATTAAAATTAAAATAAGGAAAGAAAATTAAATAAAATTATGTTCTTAAATAAAAATTTAAACACAAGGTATAAATGTAAAATAAAACTTAAAAAAAATAAATTCAGAAAAGTAACTAATAATCAATAAATAAAAAACCAAATTGAAAATGTTAAATTTAAAAATAAAAATAAAGTTAGAAATAATAATTGAAAATAAAAATAAATAAAAATGTACAAAATAAAATAAAGTTGACAAAATTATACAATAAGTAGAGAGTTAAAATAAAAACTTATCAAACTTTAGTAAACAGTATTTATCCTGTGTTCAATTAGAAAAATTTTCTACTAGGTTACACGATTACTTATACAACATAGATTTTGAACCATCGAACATGTTAGTCTTTCACCTTTATAAAATAAGGTTATCTTTGCCATGATGCAATGCATATCGACTGTATGTAGAACAGATGCGTTATGTAAACAGTAATGAAATTTGATATTATTATACCTGATGTTTACTATGTCGGCAACTGCAATAATATATTATCCGGCTCATAGCTAACATGGTGCTATACTTACAACTTTCTGAATTCTTCTCAAAGACTCCTTCATTTTATATCTTTATATACCTTCTATTTTCGTCTCAAATAATATTTATTCACTTATTTCTTTTCTTTCATCCAAATACTTTTCTTTTCTATCATTCCTCTGTTTATTGTCATTCCCATGCATTTCTTCTTCTTCTTTTATATATTCAAAAGGGGAGCGAGCCTCCGGCGGGGTCCTACTGGACTCCGAAGCCGAAAATCCGCGATTCCAACTCCGTCTCCGTCCCGACTCCGACACAAAATCATCGTTCTAAACGCTCTCAATTAGTTTCAGTTCATTTGTTGATCAATTTTATTTATTTTTTGTAGTGGGATCACAGGTCCCCTTCCTCCAGGGGGAGAGACGTCAGAGGAAACGGATATTACTTCTTACTCCGACGAGATAGCGTCATATATAGCTCACATCCAATTTCGCAATTAACGACCTTCGATCAGTTTTTAAAGATGGGGTGGAGGTTCCACCTTCGGGGGACCCATCAGGGGAGTATAAACTTCGTATGAGAATGGGGTACGTATCATCTACACCCTTATACCAAATTTTTAAGACTTTGATAACGATAATCTAACTTTAATATATGAATATATGTCGTAAGCCAGCGGGCTGGTTGCGGGTGACGATGCGGTGCGGTGGGACGGTTGCGGGTAGTGCGGCACTCGGAAATCGCAGATAGAGAGACGTCTGAGGGATTTAAACACACTCAGAAGTGATCTCACTTCGGTAGGGATCACTTCTCGTAGTATAGAAAATAAATATATATATAGTGTATTAATATGTGTTTGCACATGACGCGCTCGCGCGTAATAAAAAATAATACAAACATAACATTAGGACAACCTTTTACGTTTGTCTGTTTGTCAGATGATAGCTCATTATCGGGCTATCTAATCCTCCGCCTAAGCTATAATTTTTATTCATTTATATAGAAAAAAGTGTTCGCGATCGTGGATGCATTACTAATAGCGATTAATGCGAATGTTAATTTTGTAATTACTTTTCTTATCTGAATATTATTATTTTAATTTGTAATAAATGCCAACCAGAGTAACGTAGAAGACGATTTAAAGATCGATTTAAGGGTAATCGATCACGATATTTAACACACGATATTAAATCGATTGGAATCATCAATATAAATGATCTAATGGAATATTTAAACCCTCTAAGAGAACTAAAAAAGCCCTCTGTGGGAGCTCTCGACCTACCCTTATTGGGAGTTGTTATATATCCTTGAAGTTCAGGTCAAAAACCTTTCTGGAAAGTCAGGTCTTCGACCTATAAATTCGGTCTCTAACTATATGAATACGCTTGAAATAAAACCCTTAAAGTGCTTTAGTAACATCGTATCAAGCTTGATAAACCACAATGTTGGCATAAAATGTTTTAGCTATATGCAACATTTGTCCAAACTTGCTAATGCAACATCCGGTTGCAACTTCCGGCTCTGGCCGTGACCTTGGCCGTCAGTTGTCTAGTCCTTATATTATATTATATTATACTATTATATTATATATATATATATATATATATTAATTAATATATATAATATATATATTTATATATTTATTATTATATATATATTAATATATATAATATATATTATTATATTATATATATGTAGTATATATATTATAATATTAATATATATATATATTTATATTATATGTTATATTATAATATAATATAATATATATTATATATTATATATATATATTAATATATTATATTATATAATATTTATATATAATTATATATATAATATATATATATATATGTAATATTACTTAATTTCTATCACTTATTTATATATATATTTACTATATTCATAATATATCCATAATACATAATTATATTAATATATTTATATATTATATACATCAATATAATATATAATATAATATATATATAATATATAATATAATATATAATATATAAATATATAATATATATAAATTATTATATAATTATATATATATATTATTATATTTATATATTAATAATATATATTATATTTATTATATTAATATATATTATTATATTATATATAGTATATATATTTATATAAAGTAATAATATATTTGAATATATATATAAGAAAGTGGCTAGTACTAAGGTAAGTTTATATTTATAATATTATGAGGGGCTGTCAAATAACTATAATAGGAAGAGACTTTATTTGTTACGCCTACTATCATTCTTTAGTCTTTGGAATACTAAGTAGGGTATGGATAGAATTTTTTGGACTAATATATAACTTTTGATGATAATAATAAAAGTATCGATTTTATCTATTTATGTTCATTATTAATTAATCATAAGAAATAAATCATATCTTTTCATACTGACCTGTTCATTACTATTCTACTTAATGAAATACCCTGACGAGTGTATTTATTATATCAATATGAAAAAAAAGGTTTATATATATATCTATAATATATTTTTATCTATATATATATATATATTATATTTATCTATATATTATATTATATACTATCTATATATAAATATCTATATATTATATTTATTATCTATATATCTTATATATATATATATATAATTAATATATATTACTTATCTGATATATATATATATAATATATATTATATTATATAATTATATAAATATAATTATTAATATATTAATAATATATTATATTATATATTTAATATATATTATATATAATTATTATATACTATATTATAATATATATATATTATTAATATATATATATATTATATTATATATAATTATATTATATTTATATATTATTTATATATATAATATTTTTAATATATACTATATATATATATTAATTATATATTAATATATATATATATATACTAGTATAATTAAGAGATGCGCATTTTCTAAACTTTTCAGCATTACTGTTATTGGTAAGTAAAGCAAAAAACTT
>JABUQX010130781.1:7500-10000 GCA_015478945.1 Trachelipus rathkii
TATATATATATATATCTTATATATATATTACAATAATATTATATATATACATATATATATATATATATAATTATATATAATATATATAATATATTTATATATATAATATATATAATATATATATAATTATATATATATATATCTATATAGTATAATACTATATATATATATATATATATATAATATTATTATTTTTTTTTTTCGTTTTTTTGCTGTCGTTGTCTGCCGACGTTTCTGCCACCTAGGGCCCCACCCTATAATAATCTTTCCGCCCTAGGCATTTGCTAGTTTGCCTAGCGGTTAGAGGGCCCGTGTAATATATAGTATATATATATATATATATATTATATATATATATAATATATATATATTTATATATATTATATATATATTATATATATAATATATATATAAATACAGAGAAGAGAGAGAGAGAGAGAGAGAGAGAGAGAGAGAGAAGAGGAGAGAGGAGAGAGGAGAGAAGAGAAGAGAGAGAGAGAGAGAGAGAGCTTCATTATGGAGTTTTCATCGAAAATATGCTCATCCCTCTTGCCCGCCGTGCGCCCTCTCGGCTCCTGCGCCCATCCGCACCGCGGGGTTTGCGGGGGCGTTATTTACGCCACTGACTGAAGCTCTTATTCAGAAGAAAATCGAAAGCATAGAACAAACACAGTAACGTGGACACTCAAATAAGACAAAATGTGAAGAAAATAGAAGAAAACGGTGTACCGGAATAATTGAAACTATAACGTTTTATTTTGGCCAGCAAGGTCTTGCATTAAGGGGCTCAAGTGACTCTGGAGTATTGAATTATCAATTCCAACTGAAAATGACGGAAATTTTTAAAAAGCCTTCTTAGGTTTTCGAGCAAATGAGTGACCAGGTTTTGAAGAACCTTTTACTTCTATCGTCCAACAAATTCAATGTATATAAGAGTTCCGTTGATACAGAACAAAATAAGAGGTACAATTTCCTTGTTAGAAAATGTGACCATTTTTGATGAAAAGTTAATAAAAACAAATTTTTTCAGCATTAGCTGATAAAACAATGGATATTTCCCAAACATAACAGTTTTCACTTTGTGTAAGGTACTCGATTGGTGGTGATGGAAGTGATACTCCTTTTACTTTAAGAGAGGATTTTTTATCATTTGTTCCGGTTTATGATATCTCAGGAAAAGCATTGGCCAAAATGTAATTTTGGAGCAGACTCGGACTTCTTAGTTTAAAGCCACTCGAAAATTTAAAGGTCAAGGATATGATTGGAGCCTCTTCACATGGAGAGGCGATTCCGAGGAGTGCAATCTGTTATTCGAAATGAGTATCCTAAAGCTCTATAAACACATTATGTAGCACATTGTTTAAATCTATGTCTCTCAGACTCTTCTAAAATTCAGGAAATTCGAAACGACTTAGGATTCATCTTTGAAATATGCACTTTTTTTCGATCGAGTCCGAAGCGCACAAAACTTCGGAAGAAAAAATAAAAAGAGTGTTTTCCTAAAACCAAAACACAGAGAAGATTCAAAAGAATGTGGCGAGACGGAGATGGTGTGAACGCGCAATGAGTGGTTTTTCCTTTTTAAAGACGACTCTTGAGCCAATTATTTGAGTCATTGAAGAAATAATAAGAAGGCATGGTGAATTATCACAGAAAGCTACTTCGTTGTTAAGTTCAATCAGTAATTTGAATTTTATAATAACATACGTTTAAATAAATTTTTTGGAATAATCTACACCTTGTCAAAACAGTTACAGAGTGTCCATTTGGACATTGTCAGTGAAATAAACTTAGTGAAAGACAGTATTCAACTTCTTGAAAAAGATAGACAAAATGCAGACACAGAGTTTAAAACTATATTCACACAAGCTAAAAATGTATGCGACAGCTTAGGTATTGAAATAACAATTCCAAGAACTACGAAGTTCCAGAAACATTGTTGTAATGTGCCTACATCAGATCCTGAATCATATTACCGCATCTCAGTTTTTATTCCGTTTATTGATGATCTGATTTTTTCGTTGACTGATCGATTTCTCTTGCATGAAACCACTATCATTTCACTTCAGTATATTTTTCCAGATAGTGCAATGTACCTCATAAGCATATTGAAAAAGCATCCTATTTTATAAAGACGACCTTTCAGACCCTCACGAGGATACACTAAAAGAAGAGTGGTGTCTCTGGCAACGTAAATGGCTGCTAGAAAATGAAAAACCAAAAACTGCGATCGGTGCTTTGCCTAAGTGTGACAAGAGGAGGTTTCCTAACATTGCTACTCTCCTGAAATATCTTAGCACTATTGCCTGTATCCACAATCAACAGTGGATAAGCGCCTTTTTCGACATTAAGGGCGTCTGAAAAGTGTTTTTTACGGAATAGTTTTGGGAGAGGTGCAATTAAATAGGTCTTGCCTTTACTGTCAATCATGCGAGAATCTCAGCACCAGAAGTCAGCAATGAAATATTTTGAATCACCTCAGTCAAAAAGCAAGGAAACT
>JABUQX010130781.1:15000-20000 GCA_015478945.1 Trachelipus rathkii
AAAAAAAACATCTCTAACAACTTCTGTAAATCTGTCTTTCTACTCACTCTTATTCTTTTTCAGTGGTTCTGTTGCTATTTATAAACTAAAGGCCAGTCTCTTCATTTTCTCTATTTTCCTCTAATAACCCTGGACGATTCTGGCGTTCCTCCTCCTCCTCCTTTTTCTCTCAGGTTCTATGCCTTTGCCTGTGATTACATACGATCGGGTGCATGGGCTTCTGAAATCTACGAACGTTAGGAAGGCAGGTGGCTGGATGGCATCCCTCCCCAAGTTTTGAGGGGTATTTACGTAATTACTGACCTGTCCTCGTTCAACTCTATTCTCTATGTCTCAATACTAACTTTCCCTCGGTGTTGGAAGCACGCACATGTCAAACCTATTCCGAGAAAAAAGGTAGCCGCTCTGATCCACTTCTAACTATCGCCCTATAGCTCTCTTGTATTCCTATCTAGATCTTTGAAACGCTATAACTCTCATTTTCTTGATCATCTGGAATCCATTCACTCTTCCGATCGCCAGTGATGGCTTTCAGCTCTGAGTCTGCACTGGCGATATACTTTCTATCTTACTGATTTATGGTTTCACTTCCCTTAGGAACTAGGGAGACTTACGTAGGCAGCGCTTGACACCGCTCCAAGCATTTGACCGGTATGGCGCGTCACTGCTCCTTCTTTGGGTTTCCACCTCCTTCGCGCTTACTTATGTCTAGTTTCTCTCAAATCGCTCAATGTCGGCTGTTGTTGACAGGGCGACTTCTTCTTCTTTTCTTTAATTGTGGTGGAAACTACCTCCAGAAGGTTCTGTCTTATCTCCTACTTTATTCTTGCTTTTCCATTAATGATCTTCTCAATTGCACATCTAACTCTATCCACTCGTATCCCGATGACTCGACCCTTCATTTTCTTCAACTCATTTCAATTCTGCTACCTCTTTTACTTCTAGAATTTTCTCTCGTCTATTTCCGATTCTATTCTCACTGATCTGGATAGGTTTCGGGCAGGGGTCAAATCTAAAGCCTTGTGAAATTCAATTCTTTCAAAACTCAACTTCTACAAATCTCTCCCTCTCTAAACACCTTAACTTTCTATCTCTTTCAGGCTTGGGTTCTCTCAGTCTCTGTTGCAAACATAATCCTTGGCCTTAACATAAATAAAAGTATCTTGGAAACCTCACATCTGGCAGTTTGCTAGGGCGGCCTCAGAAACTTCGGGGTTACCCGTTTGGGCAGAGACTTTTCTCTTCCCTCAGTTGCTTCAGCTATACAAGGGCCTCATCTGCCCCCTTGTATGGAGTACTACTCTCATATCTGGGGGGCTGGTTTCACCCGGCTTTGGACAGGGTCGGAGTCAAAGGCCAAAGGCTTATAAACTGTTCCGTACTCCACTTCATGACCCTCTTTGCGGCTGATGGTGCTTTGTCTCCTTTTCTATAGGTACCTGCGGCAGGTGCTCGGGAACTTATCACTCAAGCCTACCTCACCTTTACGACGTCCTCAGCGCACAAAGGGTGCTGTGTCTGCGCATGAGTTTTGTGTGGATTATTGGCAACTCAAAGGCTAGTTCGCTGCGGTGCTTCCTTCTTTCCTGCCACATCTGACTACCGCGGAATTCTCTTCATCTTCGTGTTTCCCTACGATTTAATCTCCCACCACTTCAAGCACGCGTCATAATGTCATCATGTTGGCACGATTTTGGTGACTTCTGAAGTGTGAAACACCCCCTCGCTAGATGGGCTCTTTCTTGTGATTGGTGTTGACAACTGTAAATATATATATATATCTTGTATATATATACTTCCATATATATATATATAACAATAATACTTATATACCTCCCTATATACTCTATATATATCTTATATGTATATGTATATATATTTACATATATAAATGCTTATTTGTTTAAATTTTCCTTTGCTTTCCTTTTAATGAACTTAAATTAAATATCTTCTGAATAGGTCAGTTTCATGGAGGCTCGACAGGCTCAAATATTACTTCTTCTCCTACTCCTTGGCATATATATACATATGTAACTTAGCATAATATATGCTGCTATCTTATATATATATATACCTTTCATATATATATATATATATATATATGCTCTTAATATAACCTTAACCATATATACTATATATAGTAATGGAAGGGTAGGGAGTAGAAGAAGCGAAATAGAAGAGGGGATAGAATGTTTCGGAGAGGAAAGAAGTATAGAGGGAGAAAAGTTATTGGATTTCACTGAGTGAGGAAGGGTTTAAAATTATGAATACCACCTACTTTAACCATAGAGCATCTTATAGGGTACACCAAGTACCAGATGGAACAATGATAGCTTTTGGAGGTACAGTCAACAGGGAGAGTTTGATCAGAAATCAGTCATAGATTATTATAATAGTTTCAGATAGAAGAAAGATCCTGAATGTTATAGTTCTACCTAGTGAAACAATGGATTCAGACCACAGACTGTCGGTGGCAGACTTTAGAACTAGAGCAGTAAAAATAAAGCAATAGATAAGAGACAGGTAGTATAGGTTGAGTATCTGAAAGAACAGAGTAAAAAGATGCATATATGAATGAGATAGGAGATAAAATAAGTCAGTTGGATAGAGAAGAGATTTTTACAGAATTACAAGAGTAGATAATGAAGGTGTTAAGATACAAATATGTGGAAGGTACAAAGAAAAAACATACAAAATGGTGGAACGAGGTGGTGGAGGAGGCAGTGAAGATAAAAACCATAAAAATGAGATGATGGTTAAAGAGCAGAACGGCTTATCAAGACAAGAGTATATGTAGAGGCCAGAAATGGAGCTGAAAGAGTCTAAAGATATGCAAAGAAAGAGGCAGCGAGGAGAACGGCAGAAGAGCTAGCATAAGAAAGCAAGAACAGGTAACAAGAAGAAAATATTTAAGATGGCAAGGGCATACAGAACACAGAAGAAAAGACAAAGTAATATTAAGAATAAAGGAAGAGAAACTTTGGAGGAAGTAAGGGAAATAAATAATAGGTGGAGGCTATATTTTGAGGAACTACTGATGAGGAGGAAGATGAGAGATATGAGGGAGAGGTCGGAGAGGGGGGAATGTTGAAGAGAGATGAAGAAGAGAAGGTAGAGGATGGAATTACCAGAGAAGACAAAAGTTTTTAAAATGTGGTAGGCCTATTCCATACCTTGGCAAAAAAGTTCGCAAGCAAAATCATTCGTTCGCAAATTCAATGTAAGTCAGTACAAGAAAATCACTTTGGCTAACCGAATGTCTTCAAATGAAGAAATTGTTTTGCTCTCCGCGCATACTATTTAATAATGAATTTGGAACGTGGAACTCAAACGCATTTAACTATTTGAATAATAGCAAGCAATAGATTTATTTAATTAAGAAAATAGAAAAATATAGAATTAAAATATTAATAGCGTGAGCAACTTATATATAACTTAAGATTACAAAGATATTATATATTAATATATAATATATATATAATATAATATATATATATATTATATATATATATATAATATATACTTATAATATAATACCAGTCGGAGCGATCAGGGGGGCCAGGGGGCCATGGCCCACCCCGAAATTTTTTAGACACTAAAAATTTTAATTATCATATCCGTTATAAATAAAGTGAAAAGGATAAATTAAATAAAAAGATAAAAATTTTTAAAATTAAAAATTGAAATTAAAAATTAAATTAATTAAAAATTAAATTGATTAAAATTAAATTAAAATTAAATGATATTGGCAATTTCATAGGCACAGGTAGATTAGCAATAAGGGAAAAGTGGAAATATTAAAATATCTCTGGAAACCGATTCAAAATATATATATTTCCTGCTCAGGAAAGCAAAGGTCGAGAAAGATATTTTTAAGTGGTTAGCTTACTCTGATATAAACGTTGGGGTTTATTGCTCAAATTGCGTTATTGTTTTTGGAAACAAAAGAAGAGGTAAAGGAAAACAACTATGAATTGGGTTGTTTGTCTCCGAGACCGTATTAAAGCATTAAAAGAAAGCCATTGGAATCTTTCAAAAAACACGAGGCAACTTAATAAAATCACAAAGAATCGGTGGAAGAGAGATTTGCTGAAGAAAAGCCCAGGTTCAAGGAAAAATGGAGAGCATCGACAAACAGATTGACAAGCCAGATAGAAAAGGGGGGCCGAAACAATAGAAAGCGGGGTAATTCAATTTTGAAACAATCGATTCTGGTGGTAAGCAAAATTAATCGTTTACGTGGACATCATGACTCAGTCATGTAAAGAATTGTAAAGAATTGAAACGATGGCAATTTTTCGGGTGTCTTTTAAGAATCGTGCTATGCTGAAGACCAGTTCTTTCAGAACTTTTAAAAACTAGTGGTAGAAATGCCAAGTATAACTCACCTTCCACCAGTTTCACAGTTCCAAATGCTGCTTAATTCAGTTTCATTTGCGCATACTCTTTCAACGTAAATTGTGCAAAACATAAATAAAAGTAATTTTTTTACTGTCTAGCCGGTGAGACGACCGATGTGTCCCAGAAAGAACAGTTTTCGTTGTGTGCGCATTTGTTGATATTGAAACTCTCCACCGTCAAAGAAGATTTTTTGCTTCGTCTCAGCAAAGGATTACGGGAATAAGTCTTGCAAAATTAATTGAAGAAAAAGTAACTGAACTTGTTTGAATACAAATAATCTAAGAGAAAAGGGTATGACGTTGCAGCAGCAATGAGTGTGTTGAGTTCAGCAGTGTTCAGAAAGTAATAAGGAAAATTTGTCCACCAAAGCATATTTATACTAACTGCTTTTGCATTGCTTAATTATGCCTTACAGGCGTTCTAAAGTTCAGAATATTCGAAATGCAATTGGAATTAATATCAGAATGTGGTACATTTTTATGTAAGTGCTAAGAGGACAAAGTTCTCTTTTAGAAAAAATAGAAAAACTTATTCCTAAGAGCAAGAAGAGATTAAAAAAGTTCGCGAAACTCGCTGGTGCCAACGGCAGAAATCTTTTA
>JABUQX010130781.1:30000-42500 GCA_015478945.1 Trachelipus rathkii
TCCCGCTCCGACTCCGATCCCGGATCCGAACAAAGGAATTGTGGCGACTATTCGAAATTATGAGCTGTCTTCTGACAATATATTTTTCCCTAAAAGTATTTAATGGAAAAAAATTCCATACCCAGGATCCGGCGTCCGGCTCCGGCTCTGGCTCCGCTCCGGCTCCGACTCGGCTTCGGCTCCGACTAAGGATTCTGAACTTATTGTAAATTATTCAAGCACGTCTCTGGCAATAAATTTTCACCTAAAAAAAATATTTTATTGAAGTATATGGAAACAGCAGATTCGACTCCGCTTTCAGATCGGCTCCGGATCCAACTAAGGTTTCGACTATTTGAAAATGTTCAGTACGTCTTCTGGCAATATTTAAGAAAATATTTCTAGAAAAAAATTCATACCCAGGATCCGGCTCAGACTTCGGCTTCGCTCTTCGGCTCGATCCGACTAAGGTTTCTTCACTATTTGAAAATTTTTCCGGACGTCTTCTGACAATAAATTTTTCACCAAAAACACATTTCCCGATAAAAATTCATACCCAGGATCCGTCTCCGGATGCGGCTCCGGACACGCTCCGGATCCGACTAATGTTCTACACTATTTTATAAATTGTTTTCAGCACGTCTCTGGAGATAAGATTTTTTCATTCCTAGAAAATATTGTCTGAAGAAAATTCATACCAGGATCCGCATCCGGCTCTGAACTTCGGCTTCGTCTTCGGCTTCGGCTTCTGGCTTCGGTTTCGCTCCGATCCGACTAATTGTTCTGTCACTTATTTGAACATTGTTCAGCACTTCTTCTTGAAATAAAATTTTTCAACCTTCAAAAAATATTTCTTGAAGTTAATAATTCTATACCCAGGATCGGATCGATCGACTTCAGCTATTTGTTCGGGCACGTTCTTCTTAGACTAATAAATTTCACCAAATAAATTATTAAAATATTCTTCTGGTTAAAATATTAATCTATAATAACCAGGATCCGGCTCCGGGATACGGATCCGGATACGACTTTCGCTTACTGGATCCGGAATCCGACTAATGTTTTCTTACCCTAAATCTTATGAACATATGTTGAACATTGCTAGCACATCTAATCTTGAAAATAAATTTTCACCATATAAAAAATTAAATTCTTGAAGAAAATGTCCATTACCCAGTATTGCCGGATCGCTCTGATTCGGCTTCAACGTGCTTTGCTCGCTTCGGGTTCGGCTGCCGATGGCTGACTAAGTTCTGCACAAAATTGCAACATTGTTCAGCACGTCTTCTTGAAATAAATTTTCACCCTCAAAAAATATTTCTGAAGAAAAATTCCATACCAACGGATACCGGATCACGGAGTCCGGATCCGATCCGAACTTCGAGTTCGGTCCGGATCCGGACTAAGGTTTCTTGCACTATTTGAAAATTTGTTCGGCACGTCTAAGTCTTAAGTACGAATAAATTTATTCACTCACCGAATAAAAATTTTCCCAGAAAAAAATAATTAATACCAGATCGGCTCCGGATCAGGCTCACGGTGTGGACTTTATCGGTCTTGGCGGGAGATCAGAACTAAAATCGTTTCTAGACTATTGAACATTTCAAGAACTTGCGTTGGCTTCTGAGAATAAATACGTCCGCGCAGTATCGTTACTCGAGGCTTGAGCATCCGGATCTACGACTAATGTATTCTAAGTAACACATATAATGAACATTGTCGACATCGTTCTTCTTGTAAATTAATTGTTCGTCATGATAAAAAATATTTTTCTGAGGGATAAAATTCTTAGTTCATGACCCAGGATCCAAAGGAATCAGCTTCTGAGAAGGTTTCTGTCTTACCGGCTTCGCTGTCTGAGGGCCTTGCAGCTTCCGGACCGAACCTACATTCTTACTGCCCACTAATAGTATGTGCAAACGATTGTCAGCACTCTGCTTGAAATAAATTTTTCAACCTTTCAAAAAAATATTTCTGAAGAAAATTCCGATACCCAGGATCCTGGATCCGAAGAATTCCAGCTCTAATAAACAAAACTTCGGCTCCGGAATGGTCCGACTAACGTGTGACGTGCCGACTATTTGAAATATCTGTTGGGCTGCACGTCTCTGACAATAAATTTTTCTCACCAAAAAAATATTTCCCGAAAAAATTCATACCCAGGATCCGGCTCCGGATATGGCTCCGGATGCGACTTCGGTACGACTTTTGCTTCGGCTCCGGATCCGACTAATGTTTCTACCCTTTGAAAATTGCTCAGCACTTCTTCTTGAAATAAATTTTTCACCTAAAAAAATATTCATAGGAAAAATTGATACCCAGGATCCGGATCCGAATCCGGATCCCGGCTCTGACTTCGGCTTCCGCTCCGGATATGCTAAGGTTTCGTCACTATTGTGAAAATTGTTCGTGCACGTCTTCGGACAATAAATTTTCACCAAAAAAAATTACTTCCCGAAAAAAATTCATACCCAGGATCCGGCCCGGATACGTTAGACTTCGCTTCTGCTCCGTTGATGCCGACTAAGGTTTTCTGCCACATTTGATAAACTGTTCAGCACGTCTTCTGGCAATAAATTACCTAAAATGAAATAATTTTAATGAAAAAAGATTCACACTTACGTCTGGCTCCGCTCCAGAACTCGGCTAGATGGCTCCACTCAGCTCCGGTCTCGGCTTTCCGATTCTCAACCTATTAGGATCTTGCTACTATTGAAAATTGTTTATACGTTTTCTGCAATAAATTTTGTTCATCTAAAAAAATTATTTCTTGAAAAAAATTGTATACCGCGAGGATCCTGCATCCGGCCAGCCATGCACCCAGCTACCAGCTGCCGGCTCAACGGCTGCGGCTCCGGCTCCACTCAGCTTGCGATCTTCCAGCTCCGCTTCGACTCCATTTATTTGAATGAGTAAAAAGAGAGTGAGTTACTGGTCGAGTATATGAAGAAAATAAAGGGTTCTTATAAGTAAGAAATAAAAAACTTCTATTTTAACCTAAACCCAAAACCTGGGGAATTACAATTGGACTGGAATTGAAATTTTTTTAGTCTCGAGCATCTCTCTAAATAAATTGTCTTGAGTACTATATAGAAGCTATTTTGATTTTGTATATAAAAATAATTACCACCATTGAGGTTCTTGGAGGAGTGTTTGTCTAGAAAACGACGATAGTGAAAAGAACATAATGGTGAAACCATTAAATTTTGAGTTATTGACTTCAAAAAGTAGTGGGTCCGAGGATAAAGTCTCCCCTTAACCGAAACTCGTGTTTCTGAGCGTTGCATAGCAAATGATCTGCTGTTCCCTCTCGCTATCTTTATCAGCAATTTTCAGCCAAAGGCGCATGTTGTTCGTAAAGATGCAATTTGTCCATTCGTTACTAATTTGGAATCTTACGAATATTCTCCCTTATGGTTTGATCTCTCTCTTGCCAATCAACTATTTGAATTTATTTGTTCTTTAATAAATATCCTAACGCAACTGACTGTTATAAATCTGAAGGTGCCTCAAAACACCTAATCTATTGGAAGATTGTTCAGTTTCAAAGAAATATCAAGAGAAAAATAAATACCAAATACATTAAGGGAAGAAAAAGAACTGAGCAGAGAGGGATTTCGAAGATGATATCGTCTTATGGGAGATTATTATTGGAGTGGATAAATGAAGGGTCAGAGAGAGGAGTAAGAAGACCATAAGTCGAATATTCCTCTCATAAAGTTATCAGTAAAAAGGAGGGAAATTTTGAGCTCTCTCTCTCTCTCTCTCTCTCTCTCTCTCTCTCTCTCTCTCTCTCTCTCTCTCTCTCTCTCTCTCTCTCTCTCTCTCTCTCTCTCTCTCTCTCTCTCTTCTCTCTCTCTCTCTCTCTCTCGCGTCTCTCTCTCCTCCTCTCTCTCCTCTCTCTCTCTCTCTCTCTCTCTGTTTTCTCCTCTCTCTTCTCCTCTCTCTCTTCGCTCTCGCATCTCTTCTCTCTCTACTGCTGCTCTGCTCTCTACTCTCTCTCTTTCTCTTATCGTCCGACTTGTCGGTTCATCAATCTCTTTATGCAAAAGTTGTTTCAACAAATACTTTCTTTCTTTATTTTTATTTATTTTTTTTTAATAAAAAATTACACCTCACTGGCCCATAGCCCTTTTCTAGGAGGGGAACTAACTTCAAATACTAAAATTCTTACTATGATCGGGCTAGGAGAATCGAGATCCTTCTCCTTCGCATGCGACTCTGTTCGTCTCTACCAGATCGGGCTATGTATAAAAGTACTAAAATAAATATATTATAATTATTATTATCATATTTTACTCACCCCTAAATACATATAATGTATATTATACTACGAGTATGTACGAGATTTTGTGTAGGTTAGTATAGTAATGTATAAGTCAACAAATAGAGTAATAGAATAACGGCTGCTATAGTACTATAGTCATGCATTATAATAAGTGGTACTATTAATATTATATATATTACATTAGAATTGTTATACCATATATATAGTATACGAGCATTATTACCTACAATTATGTAATTATAGATGAGTATAAATTATTATATATGTATAATAATATTATACTATATTAGTATATATACTATATTATATAATGAATACCTAATTATATTATAAATATAACTTATAATATACTATATAGAGGTATATATATATACATTAATAATTATAATTATTATATTAATTCATGTATTATTATTTAGTATTATATCATTGTTAGCTTTATATATATATATATATATTATAGTGACTCTAAATAAATTGAAATATATATATACGATAGTATTATATTTTTATACAATTATAGTATATAAATTATATTATATTACTATAGATTGTAGCTTGTTTAAGTTACTTTTCTGTATATTATATATTAATAATATAATATGTTATTAATTATATATATATTAATAAACATAAAATAGTATATATATTATATAGTTACACATAAGGAGAATTATATGTTATTATAATAAAAAAATATTTAACTGGTAAAAATTGAGGATAAATATAATTGGGATATATATAATATTTATATAAAATAACAACAATACTAAAAAAAGTATTATTATATATATTTAATATTATGCAAATATATATTTCACTTATATTAATAATGAATAAATATTTATAAAATATTTTAATTAATATTATATATTGCATACTCATATATATATATATGATATAGATATATATATATACAGTATATACATGTATACAAGTAGTAGTAGTAGTAGTGATATATATATGAGATATTATTATATGAGTAATACCTTAAGTATAGTATTGTTATATAGCTATATAAATAATATAGTATATATATATATATATAGTATTACAGATATACATATTATAATATATATATATATGTAAACCTGTTATATATATTATTATATATAAATATATTATATGATATATATATATTTGTATTAATTAATATAATATATAGTTTTGGTAGATACTATGTACATTTCGTCTTGATAATTAAGAATGTTTGAATGTAAGATTATTAGTATATATAATATTATTAATATATATTATAATCTACTTTAATGTGAAATTATATATAAAAAAAAGTATATAGTAAATATTAATATATATATATTATACTGTATATTTATTATATATAACTTATAGTATATATATTATTATATATTTTACTATATATATTATATAAATATATAGTATCATATATAATTATAGTATATACTATGTATGTTATATGGACTTAATACTTAATCATAATATATATATTATATACTATATTAAATAATATAATTTAATTTAAATAATTTATATTATATATATATATTAATATTAATAAATCATATTAATCAAAAACTTTCTATCGAGATGATCTTCTTCTTAAGAATAGATAATATTTATATACTTATATAAACTTGTTTATATTATTATTATTATATATATATATATATTAATATATTATATATATATATATTTTATGTATGTTAATAAATATATATATAATAATACTTATATATATGAAATGTATGAAGGACTTATTTTATAATTATAAGTAAATTTATTATATTTATATTTATTTATAATAATTATTATATTATTAAATATGTATATAATAAGTATTTTTATCTTTATATAATATATTATATATATATCAGTAATTTATAGTAGGAATAGTTATTGAAGTGGTATTAAAATGTTTTTTTTAGCTATTTATAGTATTATAAATAATAGTATCAATTATAATATTTATATTGTATATTTATTAATATATATATAATATAATAATTATTATATATATTATATATAGTATTTATATATATATATTAATATATATATTATATATATAATATTATATATATTATAATATTAATAATATATAATTATATATATAAATATTAATATAATCTATTAATATATATTTATTATTAAATATTTATATAATAGAATATATTCTCTTTTAGTAATAAAGTTACTACTCTATATGATTCTTCACTTAAACCATCTATCCTCTTTTGAAGAGGGTTCCTGAGGTCATAGTCTTTAATGAACACAATCTCATCATTTCCTGCTATCATCTCATCTTTCCAAATCATCCCTCAACCGCGCGCTCACTGCCCATTCTCGTTATACTTATTCAAAAGTTTTAATGGTCTAAACACCAGATTCCTTTATCCTATGCCCATTTTTTCCCACGTGCCTTTGAATAAACACATATATCCAAACTCTTTAATTGTATAAGGATCATGTTCAGACATTGAATTTGGCTAATCATAACATTTGCCAACGCTGGTGGCTACTCTGGCTGTTTTTCTAATAGAGGTGGCACACTCACACACACACACATAATATTTAATAATATAATTATTAATTATATTAAATATATTATATTAATTAATATAATATTAATATATTATTATATATTTATATATAATATTATTAATAATAATTATATTATATATATTATAAAAATTTAATATATTAATTAATTATAATAGTATTATTTATTTATAATATAGTATATAATACTTAATATTTATATATATATATATATATTAAATATTATTATTATATATATATATCTATGTTGTGCAATGAAAGTCATTTTTACGCATGTCAATTTATATTTGAATTATATAATTAGTATGCAAGATTAATGAGTCATTTCAAGAAGTTCTTAATTGGTGTACGTGTTCCGCCTAATGATAAAAAGTCATTATTAAAATATAATGTTCGAAGTTTTCAATATTTTTAGAAAATTTTTTGAACAATCATGAAATTTTAGTAATTTGAAGTCATGCGCAATTATAACTCTTTAAATACGATAAATAGGTATTGCGAATAGGAATTCTAGTTTAAAAAGAATATATACATGTGTTAGTATTTAAAATATGGGTCAAAGGAAAATCGTTGCATTTATTTTAATGGTGCTTGTAGGATATATTATTTTAAAATGATTATTTATTAAATCTTTATTCGGTAAATAGTTTATCGAGCACTAGAAAATAGTTTTCCGTGGTTGAGCATCGAATGGTTCGCAGTTCGCACAGCACTGCACTGTTCCCGGTGGGTAGGACAAGCTTAGTCTGTAGGTAGAATATCTGGAAAGGTCAAATGATGTTTTTGAGAATTGGTGGCAAAATCCGTTGAATTTAAATTTATTCATAATTTTCTTAATTTTTACCCGATTTATTTTAAATAACATGCAAGATGCAAGATGCAAGATGCAAGACGCAACGTTGGACAAGCTCTAAAACGTCTATGTCTGTTTGGTATATCGAGTTATTAATTTTTTTTTTTTTTTTTTTTTTTTTTTTTTTTTTTTTTTTTTTTGTCTTTATCCTTTTATTTTCTCTTTACATTTGAAAGAAAAATCATAAATCATGTCCGTAACAATTTTGCATGCAAGTCGCAAATTTGTTTAAAAACGGTTTGAAACATTCAACAGATCACAAATGACTGGTACTATTATTTAACCGAATATCTTCTTGAAATGAATTTTTGGTATCCGCTTCCAATACCCAGTAATATCCAGTGCCCAAAATGATGAAAACAAATGCAAAATCCGAATATGTTGAAATAAGCTTTTTTCTGCCAATTTTATAAATACGAAATTTTCATAACATATAAGATTGGATAATTTTTAATAACAATGTAATGTAAATGAATATTTGAATATGAATATATGAATATAATGAATATAATATGAATATACGAATATAATGAATATAATGTAAATGAATATTTGAAGTACCTTTTACTGCTTATTCTATCAATTATCAATATGAAATTTCAAGCAAGAAATTAAGGTAATTTACATTGATTTACATAAATCATCATTTTATAACCTCAACCATCATTTTTAATTATTTTTATTTTCTGATATTTATCCAGTGCCCAAACGTTAAACAGTTGGATATACAAAAATTGTTTTCCCGCATGATGAGATGAAGTATATATCTTAGTTCAGAACACTGGAGTATTTTTATATTGTTCATAACTTCATAAATGCTTCCATATATTTTTATTATTAAAATGAGTTTAACAGCCAGCTATTGGTTTAAAAAAAAATATTATTAAAATATTGTGATAAACATTTACTTATTGTCCAAACGCTATTCCGTGCCCTAAACTGACATGATAGTAACATATAGTGGCATATTTTTAAAGGCAAATATCCGATGAACTATTGTCAACAGATTAATCAGTGCTAATATATATATATATATATATATATATATATATATATATACTATATATATATATATATATATATATATATATATATATATATATATATACGCTAGAACTATATATATATATATATATATATATATATATATATATATATATATAGTTTGAGGATAAAAAGTAGCACCAGGGCCTTTGACATGGAGAACACTTTATTAGACTATCAACGTTTCGGAAAACACAGTTTCCATCATCAGGCTAAAATATATAGAACAATAATTACAAAACTAAAAAACTTAAGTGTAACAAGCATTTACAAATTAATAATATAAACAAAATGTTAGTTCATATATTAAACATTAATATTTAACGGTGTTATTATAAAGTATACAAATGAAGCGAGCTTGGAAATGAACAATAATCAGGTAACACTTCGGCTTAAATTTCTAATTATATACATCGAAATCCATATAACAATTCAAAAGATAACAATAGGGCTAACTATATCAAATTGCAATAAATTATCAAAGGACAGATTGAACTGGGAGACACTGAATAATACTTACAATTTAACGTTTTAGAAAGTTGGTATCGGACAAACTACTATGGTAACACATCTGACGGGTTAAAAGAGCAGCAACTTGTATGGTCCGCTGTCACTGTTTAAAGAAGGTTTCGTGTTGGCAATGTATAATGTTTCTAAAATGTGTAGGTTGGTTGTGGATTTTGCTTGAGACAATATTGAAAAATTGGAAAAATTAAAGGGATGGTCTTTATCGTGCGAGTGGTTTCTTATTGCAGAAAAGGTTGGAGAATTGAATGGTAGTTTTGTGCGGGAAGACACCCCCCTGTGCTCATCAACTCTCACACTGAGTTGGCGAGTAGAACTGCCAACATAGGCGGCATTACAGCCGTCACATGTGAATTTATAGATAAGAGAGGAGCGGAGCACAGTGGGAATACCCTCTTTGTGATGGCAGAAGGAAGCTATTTTAAAGGACGAGTTAAAGGTCAGAATAATATTTAACTGTGGGAAAAAATTCATTAGGCAGTGATTAAGGTCTTTACGTAGTTTTATATGGATGTGTTCATAGTATGGTAAAGGTAAATAGAGTTTAAGTTTTGGAGCAGTGAGAGTCAAGAGTTTTTGATCAAATTTGGAGGATAACAATTCTTTTATGTATTTATGAATAAGAGAAGGTGGGAAAAAATTGAGTTTGAAAAAGTCTAGTAGAAAGTTGAAATCTAAGTGCATTAGGCTGTAATTGGATGTTAGATGAAAAGATCTGAAGATCAGAGTCCTGATACTATTACATTTAAAAACTAAAGGAATATGACTGAAAAAATTAATACCTAGGCCGGTGAATGTCTTTTTTCTATAAATGGCAGTGGAAAAATCTGTAGGGGACTTTTTTATAAAGATATCTAAAAAAGGAAGGGAGTTATTAGTTTCATCTTCTCTGGTGAACGTTATGTTAGGTAATTGGGAATTCATGTAATCAAAAAAGGGGGTGATTTTGTTTATGTTGGTAAAAAGCAAGAAAGTATCGTCCATATCTTACACATTTTAGAAACATTATACATTGCCAACACGGAACCTTCTTTAAACAGTGACAGCGGACCATACAAGTTGCTGCTCTTTTAACCCGTCAGATGTGTTACCATAGTAGTTTGTCCGATACCAACTTTCTAAAACGTTAAATTGTAAGTATTATTCAGTGTCTCCCAGTTCAATCTGTCCTTTGATAATTTATTGCAATTTGATATAGTTAGCCCTATTGTTATCTTTTGAATTGTTATATGGATTCCGATGTATATAATTAGAAATTTAAGCCGAAGTGTTACCTGATTATTGTTCATTTCCAAGCTCGCTTCATTTGTATACTTTATAATAACACCGTTAAATATTAATGTTTAATATATGGAACTCGATCATGTTTTGTTTATATTATTAATTTGTAAATGCTTGTTACACTTAAGTTTTTTAGTTTTGTAATTATTGTTCTATATATTTTAGCCTGAAGATGGAAACTGTGTTTTCCGAAACGTTGATAGTATAATAAAGTGTTCTCCATGTCAAAGGCCCTGGTGCTACTTTTTATCCTCAAACTAAAATTCCCATCTACTAGAAGCTGGATTGATATATATATATATATATATATATATATATTTATATACCTTAATTATTTACAAAAAAAAAAATATATATATATATACATTTATATATATACGTCCGTGCGAGTTTATATATATATATATATATATATAGGCAAATTTGTAGAAACTGTACTGTTAGTAACGAGTTAAAAGTTTGGTTGGTTTTTAATTTCGCGTCTCTCGCTCTCTCTCTCTCTCGCTATATATATTTATATGCAATCGACGATATTTTTATCATATAAATTAAGTAGATAGGGGCAATGCTCAGCCTACGACTATCCAGATCATAGTGACTGAACGAATAAATGTGAAGCAACACATCTTCATTACTAGAGCCTTTTTTATATATTTATATTTTTATTTTTTTTTTATTTTTTTTTTTTTGAAAATATTAAATATATATATATATATATATATATATATATATATATATATATATATATATATATATATATATTTAATATATATATAAATGTTTATATATATAGACATATATATATATATATATATATATATATATATATATATATATATATATATATATATATATATATATATATATATATCTTCTTATATATATATATATATATATATATATATATGGTCAGCTTTTAATGCTCACAGTATGTAGCTAGAGAACAGCACCTACATTAAAACAAATTATATATTTGGAATCAGCCGAAAATTCAGGATGGGATTTAATTTTTTTTTTTTTTTTTTTTTTGAGTAAATTTTTTTAACTAAAGGAATACCCTAGGGTAAACCACCAAAGATGGCAGGAGTCAGAGGGTCTCTCGGCTCTCCCGGTAGACGACAGGGAGACTAATCCCCCTCCGAGATGGTCTCGGAACCCCGCTCTTTGGTGCTGGGGTGTCATGGGGGTTCCGACCATCCCCCTCCGGGGTGCAATCCCCCTCTGTCCCCCGTGGCTCGAGCCCCCTAAATTTGATTGAAATAATTGTTTTTGGAGAAAATTTTAAGTTTCTAGGCTCGAGCCGACGAGACAGAAAAGAGAGATTTCTGAGGGGATCGGAAGAACCGCATTGCAAAGACAAAGAGCAGGGTTCAGAGACCGCATCCCAGAGGCCGTCGTCACCGGGGCCGAGTTGAAACTCCCTGCCATGCGTGGGGCTCATTCAGTTAAAAAAAAAATTACACTTTCAAAAAAAAAAAAAAAAAAAAGTTAAATCCATCCTTGAAATTTTCGACTTTGTTCAAATATATAATTTGACACACGATCTGCCGTATACTGTGAGCATTAAAAAATCTGACCATCTATACATGCACACACTGCAAAGACATTTTAATAACTGCAAAATAACACGTAAAAAGACCTAATTATAAACAAAAGCCTCACGCTATTCATAGCCTAGCTTAAGTAAAATAGGTGTCAAAAGTTTATAAAAAATTACGAAAAATATTATTGCCTGCGTATCTAGGATTTGGCCTATTATTATTATTATTATTATTATTATTATTATTATTATTATTATTATTATTATTATTATTATTATTATTATTGTACTAAATATTTAAAATTAGTAAGCAAAATAATGCCTAATACAAATGCCTTTTTTTCCAAAAAAATCGAACTCAAAATTGCAAATTATTTCTTACGATTTCACGGGAACTTCGCAAAATTAAAAACTCGTCAAACTTACGTCTTTAGCAACAGTACAGCTTGTAC
>JABUQX010130781.1:55000-58165 GCA_015478945.1 Trachelipus rathkii
GTGTGTGTGTGTGTGTGTGTGTGTGTGTGTTCACGAGACATTCTTTTAGGTTTTATAATTGTTGTATCAAATGCAAAATTTAATTTTGAATTACTTTTTTAACTAAAAATTTTGTTTGTTCAATGCATGAATTTCAGGTAAAGAAACGAAAAAAGTAACATTTAGAAACGAGAAACAGCAAGAAGATGCCAAGAGACAACAATCTACAGTTTCTATTGGGCAGTGTTTTGCCTTCGAATTATATCTATGCGGGCAATGCAGCATTACTACAAGCAGAAATCTCTCTTTTAAATGTTATATTACTGATCCTAATCTTACATGTACTATGGATAAAAGACAGCGACTTAGTGGAGCTCAATATAGAGCTTTGGCAAAAGAAAAAAGAAAGAAGCAAGTAAAACTACTTAGAAAAGCTCCAAGTTTAAGCATATTTTTAAGATAGTCTGAAACCATAGTGCAGACTATCTATCAACTTCCTTTAGTCAATCTTCTCACACTTTGGAATGTTCTGATTCTGATATAGAATCTTCAGTGACAGGCTAGCAGTTGATGACCAAACTGAGAAAGAAGTAAGTCTTTTATGGCCCTATTGACAATGATTTTCAGGGGTGGCAAATGATATATCCCAAGATAGATCCCAAGTGCAACAGTTTTCATTGTGCCTCAGAAATATTACAAAAATCAAGCCTTTCGCTATAACAGATTAATTTCTTTCACTTGTGGCTGTTTGCGACGTTAATGGTCAAGTCTTGGCAAGATGCTACAAGAAAAGTTCATGGAGCTCGGGTGCGATATAACCGATCTGAGAGGCGAAAGCTATGATGGAGCCTCGTCCATGAAAGGTGAATTCAGGGATGTTCAAGCAATTTTAAAGAAATCCTTTCCCAAAGCAATGTACACTCACTGTGTAAGCCATTGCTTAAATTTGTGCATCTCTGATACATTTAAAGTTCAGGCTGTAAGAAATGCGATGGGTGTAATATCAGAGACGTGCACAATTTTTCAAGCTAGTGTAAATTTCACCTCCATTTTAGAGAAAAAAATTGAAGATTTGAAACAAGATTGTGAGAATGCTATATGAAACAAGATGGTGCTATAGTCATGAAGCTGTGCTACTTTTTAAGTAAATTCTTATACCAATAGTAGCAGCTCTGAAGCATATCAGTCAATTGCTAGGTGAACATTCAAAAAGAGCGTTATTAATTTTAAATAATATACTAACACCATCATCATTCATTCCAGCTCTGGTTGTAACTTCAAAATTGTTGGGATTGACCTACAATCTTTCAAAATACCTTCAAACTAAAAGCATCGATCTATGTAGTGCAATTGAACAAGTAAACACTACAAGAAAAACTATTCATCATTTAAGAGAAAATGCTGATTCGGAGTTTCACAAAATATTCGAATCTTCGTTGGAACTGGCAGATCATATAAATATCGAAATAACAGTACCAAGAACAATTAGTCTCCAGAGGCATTGACCCAATCCATCTTCTACAGACCCGGAGGCGTGTTATCGACTAACAGTTTTTATACTATTTTTAGTAGATACGATATCTCCCTTAAATGAAAGGTTCTAACTCACCAGGACACCGTGTCATCTCTTCAGTACCTTATTCCAACCAACTGTAACACTTCATTTGACAAAGTTCAATAAGCATTCGAATTCTACAGAGTCGATTTGATTGGTTCTTACGGTGAAGTCTTCCTACGAGAGTTGGAATTATGGAGACAAAAATGGAATAGATCTCAAGAAAAACCCACAAGTGCTCTCTCCGAATTAGACGAATGCGCTGAAAACTTATTTCCAAATTTAAAATATACTGTTGAAAATACTTACTGTATTTCCTGTATCTACATCTTTAGATGAAAGAAGCTTCTCTAAACTAAGTTAGTTTGAATGTGTTTGAGGATCACAACAAGTGAAAATAGCCTGAAACTCTAAATGGATTTGCTTTACTCTTTATTCATAGAGACTTGGCTTTGGAAATCACCAATGATCAAGTCATCGACCATTTTGCTAGTTGGATCTGGGATTGCACAACGTTTACAACTTATTCGTAAAGTCTAGTTAAAAATTAAAACTATTTTGTTGATATAATTATTGTTTTCCTAATATTCCATTCTTATGCAACAGCATTGGAAGTGCGTAACCTATAAAAGTTTTGTAAAGAACGATAAAATTAAAATAAAGATTTTAACTTTAAGTAGAGTTCGTAAACAAAAGATTATTAACCAAATCGTTAAAATATTGATAAAATAAAATTTTATAATCATTTATATTCTTATAATAATAATAATAATTTAAAATTTATGAAGGGCTGAAAATTTTCTCTTTCCTAATTTTCATAAACATATCTTTCACTTTTCACTAATACAATTACATCTTACATACAAATTCTAAGGAAAATCTAAAGAATCTCAATTTTCCCCATAAACCTCAATATTTATATCATCCGGAATAAGAAGGGCGACAAAATTGTGGCCAAAGGGGGCAGCAAAATTCCAGCCCCCCCCCCGAAAAAAATCATGCGTATGCCACTGTTTCCAATGAAATAAATAAATGTTAACCTAGGAGTTGAAACCAACGAAAAGAGGAACACAGTAATAAGAAAAGAAATGATAAGGAAATCTTATCATTTTATCATATACATTGATGTGAAAATCTGCAATAACATGACAACGATCAAGTTACTCCACGCCACTGTTATATATATATATATATATATATATATATATATATATATATATATATATATATATATATATATATATATATATATATATATATATATATATATATATATAACCTAAGTCCTAAAGCATAATTGTAACATTATTTCAAGTATTGATAATGAACTACAACTATATATTAAGACCAAAATAAAGCTTTAAATATTTAAAACATTTTAGTATACTGAAAGAATTTCAATAAACGTAATCTATTATTCAAATGTAAAATAAATTCGTACTTTAAATATATATTTAATGGCTCACAAAATGTTATAAAGCATTTTATCGTATTAAATATTGGCTTATTTGTCTTCCAAAATGTTTTAAGAGATATTCAAATTGAAGTGAAAATTTTCCAGAACAAAGTTCAGTTCTATTTTTTGGGTTATATATATATATATATATATATATATATATATATATATATAT
>JABUQX010130782.1:0-12500 GCA_015478945.1 Trachelipus rathkii
ATCATCGGGGATAGCTGAGATACACGGATTGCTATCCACAACACCATGGGGTTTTGAGCCACGACCACGTTTGGGCAAAACACTGGGAGACTCAGTCAGATGGGCAGGTGTGGATTTTAAGAAATCCGTCACCCGAAAGTGAAAAGAATTGTGGAGCCTCGCATACTAGGAAAAGAATGTCCTAGCGGTTTCCCAGGGGACAATGGTGCCGAACGTTTACATGAAAATTTGTCAAAGGAGAGTCATCATCGAGTAGTAACGCAAGGGATACTTCCAAATCAGAGGAATAATCAGAAATTGATGGAGAGCATGCAACCCTGGGTAGGGCATGAACTTCAGCCGAACTCACACCCTAGGAAGTAGATGTATGGACTGGGGATTTTTGATGAGTGACAGTACGGATTATATCGGGAGAATGTGGGTTGCAGTTCGATTGCCGAGTAGAAATGTTTATTCCAGCAGTAGTTACGGTATCCGATCTGGAGTGCTACGAATTTCGTAGAAGCGCACGAGAGCGATGGGAAGGTTGGGTGGTAGATACCTGCCTAGTCGCAGCAGCAGCAAAGGAGGGGTAGGTCTGAAAATTTCTCGGTTGAGTATATGTATTGTGCACTGTTCAAGGATCTCCTTTCCAAAAGAAAAGAGGAACAGTACATAGATGACGCCTGATGCGAACCCTTTAAATTCGGGCAGCAAAGCGAGTTCTCACACAATATGTGGAGAGTGTCACCACACCTCTGACAGATGAACTGGGGAGATCTGAAATATTTTTGAGGATGACCAAATTTGTGGCATTTGAAACATCTCGGGTGCGGGATGTATAGCCGACCCAAGTGGACAGTGAAACCAATCTTCAACCTTTTCGGATTAAAAGGAAAAATAATAATAATAATAATAATAATAATAATAATAATAATAATAATAATAATAATAATAATAATAATAATAATAATAATAATAATAATAATAATAATAATAATATTTTCTGTTCTCTTAATATGTTTCTAACTGAGTAAAAAAAAAATGAAAGAATCAACATACATCTACATATTTAGCACTTGACTTCTCCGCAATCATTGGATTGTCAGATTTTATGATTTCCATGTTGACCATCCCTTCATCAATCTCAAATTCAACATTTGGTTCCCTCATTTCCGACTTTATTGATGCCTTTTGGTCTAATTCTTCATTTTTAATGTTATCTGCTAAAGCAAAGCATGTCTCATTGTTTGGAAAGATCTGAATTAAATAAAAAGTATAAGGTAATGTCCTAAAAGAACGTGATACAACAACACTAGAACCGCAGTTGAACAAAAGAACAGTGAAAAGAGGCAAATCTCAATTTAAAAATCAAACAACACTCATAAAAAAAAAAAAAAAAAAAATTACCGTAAATAAAAAAAATTAAACAAAACTCTTTCCAGTTAAAAGGAAGTAGATTGAGATGATTTTGGAGCATGAGTCTGGATTGGACTAATACTAAAAGAATCATTTATCTGAAAGATGAAATACAAATGCATGTAAGATGAGATTATAAAATTTCTTAAATTCACAAATACGAATATCTTCAGCATATATTAAAACATTTAAATTAAAATGGATTTTACAGTTTCATTATAAACCCAGTGTGTATGAAAGGAGTGTGTGAATGTCAATGTGAATAACTAGTCAATAATTGCAAGTTCCCTTAAAATTTGCTGATTTATCAACCACAGAAATGTTGCTTTGGTTTACATATATTATTATTATTATTTATTATTTATTATATTATTATTATTATTATATTATTATTATTATATTATTATTATTATTATTATTATTATTATTATTATTATTATTATTATTATTGATTAATTGCCTATTGTTCCGGTGAAGGGAGTTTCAATTGTTGAAGAGGAGTTCAATAGAAAGAAATCCTAATAAGTATAGTAGTGGGAAGGTTCAAACAATATAGATGATTTGTTGGATTAGTAGAGTAGTTGTAAAGGACTTTGTAAAATGTAAATATCTAATTAATTTTAAAGTATGTATATTTCTCTTTAGGGATTGTATTAGAGTGCCCATGGCCTATCATCATTTTATGACATTATTCCATTAACTAAATTAAGTTTTATTTAAACTAGCTAAATTATAAAATTGATCTATTATGACAATAAAAATCATAACAACAAATCAAGTACAACTTCACAGAAAGTGAATGTGGCTGTGTGGATAATAGTCCATTATAACTATAAATGTTGTTATTTATGGCCATATTTAAGACTGATTGTTTAGTAAAATAGACTATTCCTTTCTTGACGACTTTCCCCAAACAAGGTAATTACTTTTACAATTATTAACTCTCTTCTAATAATTCGGGTAATGTCAGGTTAAACTATCATCTTACATATTTAAGATTTAGTAATTCAATTATTATATATGATTTTTAAATCTAGATAAGACTACATAAGAATTTCTCTGCATATTTTTGCACTGCTTCTTTACCATCCGATTGAGCTCTCAGAATCTTTGGAGGGTGACTTGACTGCTTTGGATTCTACCATGAAAAATCTTTTGGCATAAAAAGAGTTAGAAAAAGATGCGTGTGAAAAAAGCAGGGCGCACTTTTGACATAATAGTATAGATATATTAATTTTATCCATTTAATCAAACTTTTTGAAGAGATACTCATGAAACATCATTTTTTTTTTTTTTTTTTTTTATTTTTTTTTTTTTTTTTTTTTTTTTTTTTTTTTTTTTTAAGGGCTTACCCACCTCTCACGGGCAGAGCCTCTTTATTTTGGACTTTGTTTTTACAATAAATTAATAAAAAAAATATAGGTTTTCCTGAACGTATGTAGAATCTCTTTAGATGGAGCGCAGATGTAGGTCTTAAAGAGGGAAGATAAAATGCAGCAGGAAAAACATAAGATATAATGGTATGGAATTCCACAACAGAGGGTGACTGGACAAGGAAGTTACCAAAATGAAGTAAGGATATGGAATTTAAATGCTCCACGAAAATATTTCCGCGCAAAATAAGCACCCTTGTGATACGAGGGCAAGTCGCAGTGGTGTGGTAAAGTGATGCATGACAACTCCCTCATCAGCACCTGGCTATTGTATGTACCTATAGATAAGAGAGTGCAATGCCAGAGGCCAGTGCATACTGGCATGTCTGAGGAAGTTCAAGGATGTTTATCAAACTGTTTGCAAATGGACGAGTAAGGAGGACTGGAGGACTCTTCAGGTATCTTCAAAAAATCGATGTTGGAGCAAACTGTATTGGGGTTTGAAAGCAGAGATAACTTGCACATGATGTATTTCCCTTCGAAGAGAGAGTGCATCACTTTAGATTCAACTTCAAGGCTCATAAGGAGCGACAGCATCGCGAAAGGGTCATGGAGTGGATATACAAACCGATTTCGTTTTGATGGATCTAACAGGTGTAATAGAGTTGGGAGGCCTGACCATATACTCCACAGCCATAGACCAGCTTTGATCGGATTGCGCTGTGTGGAGACTCAAAGGGACATGCGATCAAGCAACCACAATTTTGAGGCAGATATGACATAAATAAGTAAACTACAGAGATAAAGTCATTTTCAAGGAGTTTAAATGTGCGGTGCTGTTGGAGGGTTGGCAAAGCCCCCTGGGAGAGGTTTTTTTGGTAACCAAAAACTTCCCACTTTGTCATGAGAGCAAGGTTTTTTGGCTCATGCAATCCTCTAATAGAATAAAGCTTTTAAGCGGGATTCGTTGGCCGCGTAGGGTTTTCCTAACTGTTTGCAAGTAGTCAATCATCACTTCCATGATTTTTAGGTTTTAACACTTCCTAGTGTAGAATTGAATGCTCTTTCCAATGGTGTGGTTATTTTCAATAGGCAAAAAATATTTTATTCACATTATTGGGGGATACGGGGGGGGGGTGTTTCTATTTGGCATAGTCATGATGAAAAAATCAGCGATAATCTTTTATTTATTCATTGCGATCGCACGAAACTTTCGGTCAAGTATTGTTGGGAAGATACAATTTTTTGTTTAAAATAACATCTTTTTTGTATGGAGAACGAGTTTCTCTGTGCATGGAAAGATTCTTCAGAATTTTCAAAAGTTTTTCCATACTGCGCGGCAAACTGCCCTTTGAGTTTACAAAAACATTAATCTAAACATAAATAATGTGAACCTGCTAGAGTATATGAGACCTGAAACGTTTCGTATTGATGAACAACAAAAAAAAAAATTATCATGAATTTATTTTTGTAGCAAAAAAAAAAAAAAAAAAAAAAATCAGAAACTGGTGGTATAAATTTTTAATATCTATTCATTGGTGTTAATTTGCAACTTATTTACCTCTACGAGATATAAAGATTTTATTTAAAGGATTAATTTTTGGTATGCTCAACAGTTTTGCCGCTGATCGTGAGAAAACCTTTGAAAATTTGTAAATGGTTTCGCACGAGCAGCGACAAATCTGTTGGGTCATACAGAAAATTTCTCTAAACAAAGATTTAATGTCTACCTCCCAATATATATGCTCTGAAAAAATTTCAAACTGAATCGTATAAAAACTAAATTACTTTCCTGGTTTTTCATTTTTGAGTTGCCAAAAATTTTTTTTAATGATTGGCTCTTGCAGACATTTTTTATTATTCATCCTGTAGAATGAAACTTTTATGGGCCTTTATACCTCGACGATTATACACCCCTGTTATTGAATAAATTTTCTGTACGCACTAATGGTTTTGCTGCTACACGAGAAAACTTTTGAAAACTTTAAATTGTTTCCCATGAACAGCGAAAAATCTGTTTGATATACCAAAAAATTTATCTTAACACAATATGTTTTTCGCTTCCAATTATACATGCTCTGAAAGTTCGCATTAATCGGATTTAAAATAAAAAAATATTGAGATTTCTTTTTTTAGTTGCAAAAAAAGAAAAAAAAGAAAAATTCAAACTAATTGATGGTCATACTAACTTTCTAACTACTCATGCTGAATTGTAATTAAATTTTTTACGAACTTGAAAATTGTGTGATACACCTTGTTTTTATTATGATTAAATTTTGTTGTATACCCAATGGTTTTGCCACTGCTCACAGTTCAACTTCTTGATTATTTTTTACTAAAAAAAAATTTTTTTATAATTAAGCAGCTCATTCTTTTCACAAAAAATTTAAAACATTTTAAGCTTAATCTAATGGTTTCGAATGCTCCGAAACACTCAGGACACATTTGATTTAATTATTCAGCTTATATAAACTTTCGTTATGTTCGGATAAACTTTTATTTTTTTGGAGAAAAAAAAAATTTGAGATTTAGCAAAAAAATCAAAAAAAAAAAAATTATCTATATATTGCTTGCTAGTTGTGAGTTATTTCATAAATCATGTGTGTATAGAAAGTTTTTCAGTTAAATACAATTTTCAAAAATTTCTAGTTTCAGCATGAAGTTCACTGTTAAGAAATTGCTGATTCAAAATGCTGATTCATGATATTTGGGAAGAAATAACACAAAATCTCAACAGCTTTTTTGCAATGTTTCATTCAGGAAGTCACTTCTTAGAGTAAATCTCTCCTCTTTGAATGGTGTGATAATATACTCCAAAACAAATTACATTAGTGTTTCTATACGCGCAACGTCCCCTTAATAACAAAAAATTAACGTCAATGATACGAAAATAATATAGCAAACTTCCTATCTGATTGCACCTGCTACCCGTAGTTATACGTCGCCACATCCTCTCTACCTAAGATTACTATAATGGCATCCCCTCAGGGCACCATACAAGGGCAACCGCCACAGCCTTCAAGCTACAGATTATATAATGGCATCCCCCAGGGCACATACAGGTGCGCTCACACTCTGCATACCTAACAGATTATATAATGGTATCCCCCAGGGCACCATACAAGGGCGCCACACCTCTCATACCTACAGATTATATAATGGCATCCCCCAGGGCACCACACCTCTCATACCTACAGATTATATAATGGCATTGGAGTCAAACAAGGGCGCCACACCTCTCATACCTTACAGATTATATAATGCCATCCTATTACTAGGGTGCCATCCTATTACCTCTTTAATTCGCATCACACCCAGCTGGCACCGATACAAGGGCGTACACCTCTCCATACCTACAGATTATATAATGGCATCTCCCCAGGGAACCACACCTCTCATACATACAGATTGTATGAATGGCTCTCCAAGGGCAACCATACTAAGGGCGCCGACACCGTCTCATACCTACAGATTTATGTAAGACATCCCCAGGGCACCACACCTCTCAAACCTACATATGTATAATCGGCAATCCCCAAGGCACATACAAGGGCGCCACACTCTCATACCTACAATATATAATGGCATCCTCAGGGCCACACACCTCTCAAATGCTACAAATTATATATATGCCCCCCAGGGCACCATACAAGGGGTCACACACCTCTCATCACCTACAGATTATATAAATGGCATCCCCCAGGCACCATACAAGGGGCCACACCTCTCGATACCAACATGATTTATATAAGGCATCCCCCAGGGGCACCACTACCGCTCATAACCTAGCACTACGCAGATAATATATGCATCACCCAAGGGCACCATTACAGGGCGCTCACACTCGTTATACTTACAGATTATAGATAAATGGCATCTCTCCAGGGCACCATATCAAGAGCGCCCATTCCTTTTCATACCTACAAAGTTATAACTAATGGCATCCCGACAGGGCACGATACAAGGCGCACAACTTCCAAACCTACAGATTATATAATGGCATCCCCAGGCCCACCCTCCTCATACCTACAGATTATATGAATGGCATCCCAGGGCAACATACAAGGGCCCCACATCCTCTTCATACCTACACGATTATATAATGGCATCCCCAGGGCAGTTATACAAGGGCGCCACATCTCTCATACCTACAGATTATATATGGCATCCCCCAGGGCACCATTACAAGGGCGCCACACTCTCATACCTACAGATTATATAATGGCATCCCCCAGGGCACCATACAAGGGCGCCACACCTCTCATACCTACAGAATTATATACTGGCATCCCCAGGGCACCATACAAGGGCGCCACACCTTCTCATACCTACAGATTATATAATGGCACCCCCCAGGGCACCAGAACGCTCTCCATACCTACAGATTATATATGGATCCCCCTCAGGGCCACACTCTCATATCCTACAGATATATATGGCATCCCCAGTGCACATCCTATCACAATCTTTAATCTTACTTATGCACGATCTACAACAATCCCACATCCCCTCTATAAAAATCCATAGTTATGCAGATGATCTAACATTCACAGCTCAAAATCCCTCTATAAACAAGCAAGGACAAGAACTACAGCATGCATAATCAATTGGAGCAATGGCTGTCAACAAACAATGACAGCCTCTCCAAGACAAAAACAAAAACAGTCAAAACAGTCTTCTTCAAGACAACAGACTCCCCCTCATTAAACTCCCAACCATCTGCCTTAACTGTTCGATACACACATTGAACATTTCATCCCAATAAGCATATTACCATCCAAGCCACACATAAAATTGAATGCGTTGAAAAACGACTAATTGAGCAACCTTTGGCCAACATACAAAGAGTTCCTCTTGGTAATCAGCGCAGAAGGGCTTCACCGCCAATTTTTATAAAAATTTAAATCACAAGATAACTCTAAAAAAATAATAATGAATAAAAAAAATTAAAATGAACTGATGTCTTAGGAAAAAGTTACATAGCTTTCTCAAGAGTTTGATTTTCCCGATGGATTTTCTTATAAAAAATATTTAAAAATCTCAGGATATACTCAAAAAAATATAATGAAGAAGCAAAAAAACAAAAAATGATTTCGTCTTTAAAAGAAAAAAAAGTTACAGCTCTCAAAGTTTAAAAAATTTTTTCCCATGTTTTGCTTAATAAAATAAATTAATCCAGCGCTCGGGCCTCTTTTACAGGCCATCCTAGTTCAGGGTTATGAGTAAGCATTTGTCTAAGTATATCACAGATTTCTCAGTGTATGACTTAACAAAACATACCCATAACCGTGCAACTAGAGGGCTTAAAATGAGACCTAACATGGAAGATCAAAAATGAAAAGTCTATGGAGTTTAAACAACTTTGAGAGGCTATACATTTTTTAATTCTCATTATTATTTTTTACAGTATATCCTGTAATTTTTATAAAAATCGGGGGTGAAGCCCTTCTGTGCTATACTATTACTGTCCCTCTCCATAGTATTATATATATATATATAATATATATATATATGATATATATATTATATATATATATTATATTATATATAATATATATATATATATATATATATAATATATTATTATATATCATATATATATATAATTATATTCCACCAATCTTAAACTGATGCATCGCTGCTTAGCCTCCCACGATATCAAGACCAACATTCAAAACTAGAGCCAATCCAAAACAACAGCTCTAGAATAATACAACGCTTGCCTTCCCTTTTACACCGCCATTCCACCATTTACAAACCGAAATGAAAATCCTTTTTATAGAGACTCATCTTGCCCATGATAGGCTGCATGCCAATATTGTCCATACAAGCACTTTTCAACAGACCACCTTACATCAAACATTACACTAAAGCCTCCTGTGCCAACAAGGAAATGAACTTACACCAGTGCCATCTACCATTCTAACATTATACAAAATACTTCCCCTCCCCCCCAGAAACTCCATTTTATTAAACACATTCACTACTCATCACAAAAGCGATCTCCCCATAATCTAAACACCACCCCCATCTCCTCCCCCAAAAATTTCCCCACAGAACAAACATTGGTAGTGTCCAAACTAGAGTGATGCTTCCAGTCTCCATTCTGGCAACATCCCTCCTTCAGCTATTATAATTTTAGATTCCGCAACGCTCCCCCTCCCTTCCCCCTCCCCTCCTACTTGCCAAAGGACCCTCCCTCACAAATGACCAACAAGACCATCTCTTACTAGACTGCTTGCACTTGACCAACATCAGACGTAACTTTGATACTCTTGTTCTGACAGATATCTGGGCTTTGCCTGCCGTTGTGTCACAGTATCTCTGGATCACCAGCTTCTCATAGGGAGGGGACAGGGGGCTACCAAGTATCATATATTTTTATATATACTATATATATAATATATCAATATATAGTATTATAATATATAGTATTATATATATATCTATATATATATATATATATACATGTATAATAATATATGATAATATATAATATATATATATATAATATATATATACGTATATTATATATATATAATATATAATATATATTACTATATATATATATATAGTATAGTATATATATATTATATATATCATATATTTATATATATATATATATATATATATATTATATATATTATAATATATATATATATATATATATATAATAATATATATATATATATAGATATATATATTAATATATTTAATTATAATATATCATATATAACAAACCTGACGAACTTTGTTGATAGAAAGTACTTTGCCTGAATCTAAATTCTCCTCCTTAATTTCAAATTTCAGATTTGATATTCCATTTTTTATTTATTTTAATCAAAAAAAATTTCTAATCTTATCAAAAAGTTTAATACAAGAATAAAATATTTCTAAAAATTTGCATTATACTAACTTCAAAGTCTTCAAGAATAAACGTCAAATATTTCCATAACTTCTAAGTTCTCGGTAAACGTCTTCTTATTTCTACTTTTATTGGGTCACCCCGCCCAAACCGCTATATACCCAAGAATCAAAAACTAAATATTTTAGTCTAAAAAGTAATTTCCATACGTCCCATTCATGAAGTTTGGCCTTAGATTGATGATACGTTTATGATATTGATAACTCAAATTTCAATATATTGAAATAAATAAATGTTCTTGAGCCAATCATTTGAATACTTGAGAGATGAACATTTGTCTAGGGAGGGGGGGGGGATATGTCCAATGTAATATTACTATTTTACTGTATATTAATAGTGGTCAAATATTGAAATATTTGATATCAATTATCCCTATACGAGGCTATCAATTTTCAAAATGGAGACATCCGTGTATGATAATAGTCATGCCTTTACTTAGAACTTTTTTTAGGATTTGTGCTAAGTTAGGCCTACTTAAAACTGGTCTTCCCCTATAGCTATTACGTACTTTTAATATATTTCTCTGTATTCTTTATATAATTCCAATAGAGTAAGAATAAGAAGTTTTGGTAATTGTGGAGAATTACTCACTCGCGTTCATGTAAATACTCTATTAAAACAGAATTTAATTTTTAAAATATTAAAATCTACTAATTTAAAAACATTTAATTTATTATTATAAAATAATAAAATATTTAAGTATTAAATACCTTAATGTAAAAAACCCTTTTCATTTCCTAGGTCAACTGTTTTGGGACTCAATTTTGGCTCTCTCATTTTTTTGCTATTAATAAAGAACGGTGTAAGACTCATATTGAAAGTAAAACTCAATACAGAACCATATGGCGACCTCAAATTGACTTCCATTTAGGATCTTAAAACTGTCCTGTGGGACCCCTTTTTTTAATCACCCCTAAAAACTGTTTGGGGACCTCACTTGATTTCATTTTTTTGGCCAAAAGGCAAGCACCAATTGTGAGACCTCTCTTAATGTTGTCTCTAATGGAGGGCAACCAGTCCCTGTGATTATCCTATCTGTGATTATTATAAAATCCCTTCCGGGAAACATTACTATAATTTAACATTATAAAAAACATGCTCTCTTGACGGTTGTCCAATTGAATGGTCTTTTGCACCCTTCTTTTTAGAATATATTGGGAAATTGAGATTTCCAAAAATTAAAGAACTCTTTTCATTTGTGTTATGTGTGGTAATTTTACTTTTATAATCCAATCCCAAAAACCCAAACCCTTATTAATTTATTAGGAACTCCCTATGTACTATTGTCTGGAAAACAATTGCTAATTACATATGCATTTCTTAAGTTATTAAGTGCAGAAAATAAAAATCCAAGAAGTGTTTATTTACAAACTTATAAACACATAAACTTTGATAATTCACTCATAGATTCTCATATTTGCTCTAAGACTGAAAAGTTGGAACCTTCTTTTTAATTTGGGTTATGAGCAATTTTGTTAATGGAATGAAATAATATATACATTTATGTCAACCATTATAATATTGTGCCATTACTTGTTTGAAAGCAAACATAGGTTTTTAAAACTATTTACTAATTAAAATATATATGTGCATTTTCTTATGATTTTCTTATGAGATTTTAGAAGATTGTATTAAGTATACTATAGTAATACTATAGGTTTCAGGGTATCCACGCTATTATATCTAACAGTAACTATAATATACTAATGTACAACAAAGTATTATATTCTCCTTGACTAAACTTGACTAACTTTAGATTATCAAATTCTAAACTTTATACTACCCATCCTAACTCTAACTGACTACTCAAGAACTAAACAATCCTACTTATACTAATTACTATTCTTTTATTAATTTTGACTAATTTTAACTCCTATGACTGTTAAATAAAATTCTTTATTGTATAGTATATATATGCAAATAGAATTAAAAATTGAAAAATAAAAAAACTTAAAAATCATTATACATTTCCCGCTTATTACTTCAATTTATAATTGATACAAGCAGTTGCAAATCTTTGTGCTCGAAATTTCTTTTATTCTGGTTAACCTGTTTGCAGTAATTAATTTTATCTGCCTATTTAATCGCTTTAATTTGCGTATACTAGCACTTTTACATTTCGCCGCAATTCCTATTTTATCTTTTTCATATTCGCTGGAGCCTGTGTGTGTTTGCTTTTTATCATATCATCCTACTCCTTTGCATGTTTTTACAACCTATTGAGTATTATCTCCTGCGTATCAACTGACCAAGAGCAGAATATCAAAGAAAAATAGGTGGTTGAACGTTAGTTAGTTTTAGTATTTTCAACTATTGAAATGATTAGGCCATGCATCGAGCATATTCACTTCCACAATTTTAAACCACCATTGTTTTATCAACTTCTCTATAGATCTTCAATACCCCAAAAAATTCGAAAAGAACATCATATATTTATATATATTATATATTATAACACAAAATATTTATAATTATATATATATATATATATATATATATATATATATAATTTAACTAAATGAATACCATAGAGTAAATGCACAGCAGGTTGGCAGACATGCATTTCAGACTGCTCGCTGAAGCGCTCGCTTCAAACGCGTGCTGCATGCGAGCAGTGCCATAGGTTGTTATATGGCAATGCTCACGTGCAGCACACATTTGAAGCGAGCAGTCTGCCATGCATCTACACCAACCTGCTGTGCATTTACCCTATGGCATTCGTTTAATAATATAAAAAAAAAGGTAATTGTTGCTAAGGTGATAGCAATTTACATTATACTCTGTACTTGCATTTAAACAATTCT
>JABUQX010130782.1:17500-27500 GCA_015478945.1 Trachelipus rathkii
AGGAGTGTTTTCTGTAAATAATAAAGGCAATTTTAGTAGAGAATCTGAAAAAAAAAATAGTCTGAATTCTCAAGAAACAGTGCAGCAAATGCTAATAATAGATCTCATGAAATATTATCAAAGTTCCTAATTATCAAAAAATGTTGACAAATGTACGAGCTGCCCATAGGAGATATAACGAAACTCTCAAGAAAAAAAAGAAAATTATTCATACAGACTCAAGTAAACTTGAAGAGCAGAGAAAGATGTTAATACAAAGCTTTGACACAATAAGACGTCTATAAAAATCAGAAATTCAGATCCTTGCGAAGAAAAAGTTTACATATTAATTCCCCCATTTTAGAACTTTTGTGATCACAGTCAGTGGAACGTTTGATTCACCTAGGCTATTAATGTAAGGTTTTAAATTATTATTTTCTTTTGTATAAATAAAACTGCTACTTTGGAAAAAATAAAAAAATCGTGTGGTTGGGACTTGGCTATGGGGAAAGGCATCGGTCGATACAAAAAAAAAAAAAAAAAAAAATTTAAATGTTCAAAATTTTTTAAAAAATTTTTTAAGTAAAATTTTTCAATAATTTATGTATGAACTGAGGAAATAGGCTGCAATAATGATTAATAGATATTTTATACGCCAAAAATAACGAACACGCTGGTCAGCGAAAATTTGCGAAATTTGTCAAGGGATCGTCAGGAATTCAAATTTAAATCGACCGCAATTTCGTGCTAGGTTTACTTTTATTTTTAAACAATTGGTTCATCTTATTTTGAGCACGTAGTTCCATATTTCGTCGAACTCTTCGAGCGTCATAATTAATTAGTTTTCGAGAAAAGAATCAACTATTTGAGATTGAGTTCATGCTTGTTGAAGAAATTTAGATTTGAGGCTTGGTTTTATTAAATGAAACATTCACGGTCATTCAGACACCAAGCGCCAATCTTGTTTTTGTTTAACATGTTTTCGTAAGAACTGCTTAAAATTTCGGCAAGCACGGGAAAATAGCACTTTACAAAATTAAGGAAAGTTCCTTACGTTTGGTGACAAAAACGAAACGCAAACTCGAGCATTTCTTAAGTTTCGTAAGCACAAAATACACAAAAAAAGAAAACGGCTATATATATTATATATATATATATATATATATATATAACATATATTAATATATATAATACTATATATATATATAATATATATTATATATATAATAATATATATATTGAGATAGGTGTTTGGTGTTGCATATATAAAAACCTGTGAAAAATATATATATAAGGTAAATATATAGCGGTATATATATATATATATATTATATATATTTATATATATTATATATATATATAATTATATAATATATATATATATTATATATATATATATTGAAATTATTTTATTCTTTTAATAAACGTGAGAATCTTTGAATGCGCCAGCAGGTATGTGCCTGGGCACCGCTGCAGTGGAGAAGAATAGTAATGGTTTCATTTAAACCAGTGCTTCGATATATATTATATAATAGTATATATATATATATAATATATATATATATATATATATATATATATATATATATTATATATTATATATATATATTGCATACTTTATAGGAGTAAAAGTACGTATCAGGGTATCGGCAAAATTTCGGTATCGGGTAGTGAAAAAATTGTGAGTACTTGTATCGGTTATCGGTATCGGACGAAAATTTTGGTATCGGTGCCAACCTAATATATATATTTATATATATATATATAATATATATATATATATTATATTATTATTTTTTATTTTTATTATTTTATTTATTTATTTTTTTTATATTATATATATAACTTATATATAGTATATTATATATTATATATATATATCTAATATTATATTATATTAATAGCGTCGGCGGGGTGACCGGGCACGCCTTTTTAGAAGGGGTTGATTCGGTTCCTCTAAATAAATATAATAAAAATAAAACAAAATATAAAAAAAAATTTATTTAGATATCTTTAATTTTAGAGAGTTTTATATTTTTAAAATATAATAAATTAGGCTATAAAATGGCCTTTCAATAGAATTTCACTTTGAAAAAAGGTCGAGTTTTTTTGACCTTCGTATAAAATCGAAAAATTGTGATGGATTTTAATTATTTTTTCAGTGAATACACTCGAGTATGTTAGCTTAAACTGGCAAAGTAAATTTTTTGTTCCAAACAGTGCAATGTTTAAAAAAATCACGGGGCCTAACTTGGTCCGGATTCACCTCTCTGTAAAAATTGATCGAAGGTGTGACTCGGACCATATATATACGTATTTTATGTATTATTATTGACATTTTATTATGTATAATTAATTTAAATATAATAATATTACTTATATAAGTAAAAATTAAATAAAATGAAAATTTATATAAAAAAAAACGCAATCAACAAAGTGTGCAAAATTGTTGAAGCGGAGTAGGGGTGAATCGGTACACCTATTTTTATTCCTTAGTTGTATGTATCATTATCTGAATTTTATTACTTATTAGAATTTTAGATTTATAAATAATTTTATTAAGTAAAAATTAAATATAAATTGAACTTATTGCGTAAAAGAGGAATGTAAACAGATGGTCCGATTTCACTCCTCAAGGTGGGTCCGATTTCACACCTCCACAGTCAGGCTGAGGAGCTTTATTACACATTTTAATATAAAGCTTTTATTATAGAATTACATTATTATATTTTTGTGTGTGATTATTACCTACTATATGGCCTTGAATTCAAGGAAAAAAAAAAATTCCAAACAGTGCCATTAGGGGAAAGTCGGGAAGACCGAAGTTATCTAAAGTGGTCCAAGTCACCCGCCTGACGCTGTGCGGATTTATACGTTAAATCATAAAAAACCGGACCTACAATAGTTGATTCAAAAGAGAGTGGGGCTGCCTTCCAGAACAGATAAGGGGTTATAAAAAAAATAATACACATACAACTTAAATTTATTACAGAAATAATATTAAAAAATCCACACCGATTATATTTACCACACCGAATCTTATAATAAATCTTTAAATTTTCCCTAATAAGTACACACGACTATAATTAATTATTGTACCCGATATTTCAATTCCACTATAAACCCTAATACATGAATACAGAATACAAAAAATTATTCTACAAGGTATTCCAATACCATTTACTATATTATACAAATTACCCTACACAGTATCCCAATACCAATGACTATAGTAGACCACTACCAATTACTCCAATGTACTACAACAATACAATAAATATGACACTATAATATTAGTTAAATAAGACCTTATTATTTAAACCTACAACATATTAAATTCATAAAAAGATAAGAATAAATAACGATAATTTCAAATAGTCAATTAAATATTCAAAATAGTCGTCGGAATTATTGTTTTCAATTTTTGTTTTACCACATATGGTACCACTATGTCTTTGAGGTACCACTTTATGTTCGGGTTTTATTTCACTTTCAAAGAGTATTAAAATTCAATGTTATTTTATTTTCGGTTTAGACTTAATTTCAGTTAGTCTTTTTCCAATTTCCACTTAAGTTTAATGTTTCCTTTTCCACTTGTATTGTTAGTTTGTCTTTTCTACTTTCAATTATCACGTTTCTCTTTTCTACCTGAATTATTCTTTCGGGTTTTCTCATTTATTTAATTTCAATTAATCGCTTTCAGGTTTTATGCATTATTTCTCAATTTCTATTTTCCATTTAATTTTGCAGACAAATTTCTATTTTCCATTTTAATTTTGTAGACAAATTATTATTTCCTACTAACTAGCTCATCTTCATCTATGTGGTGGTATCATTTATACCACGTTGATTTTTAGGTGTACCACACCCTTTACATTAATCGATCGGTACCCCGGTACCAAAATCTTCTTCAACCGGCCGTACCACAGATACCACTTGGGGGAAAAACAGCCACAGAAGAACTTCAGTTCAAAAGAAATGCCGGAAAAAAAAACTGAAACGAGATAAAAAACAAATCCTAACTTGAAAAAAAAATCATAAATGAATTATATAAGTAATTAAGTAATTAAAAGATAATAAAATTAAACAATCATTGTGAATTAATTTTCAGAATTTAACTTTAACATCATAAATCAGTCAAAATAAATTATTAAATATGACATTAACATTACAAACAAATTAATCTTACTTAAAAAATCAAATATTATTTAAAATAAAAGAACGTATCAAAAGAATCAAATAAAATTAAAAATACAATCAACATATAAATAAGTCCTACCTGGCCAATAGTATTGTTAATGACCAGTTTTTTGTTAATCCCAGATCCGACTTCAAATGACACCTCTGAACCCTGTTACCATACCAATAAAGCAGACCAATACTGAACACCTAGAAAACAAAACGACTATGTTAAGTATATTACCCATATTAAGAATAAACAATAATAATACCACAAACCATAATTACCCTTACCAAAGAAATCTAAAGAACGAATCCACATTCATCCGACATTGAGAGATCCGAATCCAATTTACCGTAAACGAAATCCCATAGACGAAAATTTCTCATAAGTCGAGTAATTAATTACTTAAATTGAATCAAAAACAAAATCCATTAAGTTCAATAAATCAAACTCAATCCAAAGTAATTTACGCTTACGTTATTTTAATTTGCTTGTTAAAATTATTTAACATTGTAGTATTTCAGTTAAAGATTCTTTGCACTCTTGGCCTTCATCATCAATTTGGTCTTCAGCAGTTAGCTAATCGGCCTCTTCCAATTTAATTTTTTCACGCACTAATTCTGCACTTCTCTTTTCATAAACTTCTGTTACTTTTAACAATTCATCTTTTTTTCTCTCACCTATATAAAAGTCGAACCCTAAACCTAAGAAAAAAAAAAAGACATTATGAACAAAGGAAAAAAAAAACCTAACCGAATCACCAACAATCATCCTACAAAGTTTCGTCTCAGTCATTTCTAAGCCAATGTGCACCAATGCCTTCTAATAACGCCGTTGTCATCGAACCCAAATCATTACTCTTTTTACAACACCTCTACTCCTAGTAAATGGTTTCTCATATTCCTTCACTGGTTCACTGGGTTTATTCCCACCTTCCGCTCTGTTCCTAGTCTCTTCCCTACTTCATCACTACTTCCTTCCCTAGGTATTAGCTCAACATTTCTGCATCGATCTTTCTCGATCTCTCTCCATCCTAGCATTCGCCTTTTAACATTCACACCTTCATCTAATTTCCACACAAAATTTACTCAATCATCCCACTTTCCATATGCACAACTCTATCTCTAATTTTCCTCAATCCTGCGCAACACACTCTCATGTTCATCCAATAGGAAACCTGCATACAGTGTAATGACTTTTTCTCAAACTCTGTTGTTATTCTCATATCCATCCAAAACCCTGAAAAAACTACTCAAGTCATTCTATTTATCGTTAAACAACACCCTTAATTGCCTAACATTACCGATATTCCTCTATTACGCTTCTTCTTCGTATCTCTTCCACCATAACACTAACTCTTCCTTCTACCAAAATCATCCACATATCCCCATTCTCAGTTCCACATTATCTCATTTCACCAGAAACCTATATATCGGGATGAATTCTTAAATAAACCAGAGGTTCCCTCACGGCCTCAACTGTACCTGATGGGCCCGAAACTCATTCGTACCACCTATCGTTCTCACCCTCCAACAAATAACTAACCCCATTCGACATAACCCTTTTTACAATATACGGCCCTTCAAACTTTTCTCTCATCTTACTCACGTTCAACCGACCTTTCTCAATCACTTCTTTCAAAACCTTATCCCCTACCTTAAAACTGGCAAACTTTAAACTACCCTTTCTCCAAACGTCCCTATCACCTTCAGGTAACCCAAGCCTGGGTTTTACAAACTTCTCAAAATTCAACACATACATACAAGGGAGACATACCAGTTGCTCTATGCACAGTCATATTATAAGCCCACAACACTCTTCCTAACCAATTCCTAACCATTCTCTCTTTCACTCATCATTCGTAACATTTTAACTCAATGTCCCGAATAGTTCTCTCTGCTAACCCATTCGAACTCGGCATATACGGCGTCGTTTTCACATGTTCAAGTGCCCTCAATCACTCAACATCTTGCTCAAATCGCCTCCCCCTACAGAATCTCCGGTCCATTATCACTTCAACATTCGCTTCGGTTTACACTTAAACACACAGTCGGAACAAAACTCCCTTACCACCCTAGCCACCTTCGCACTAGTCTTATTCTTTACCGGCACAGCATACGCAAACTTACTCTTGTGATCCACCATCACCACCATTCCTACATAACCACTCGAAGTCACTGGCAACGAAACACAATCAATCACTACCTACTAACTCAAAAGATTCATTCACATCATTCGTAACACAGGGGGTTTCACATACATTCTCTGATAGCTCCCTTTCTGCACATTCTCACAAGTAAGTGTGCAGCCATCATTCACTATTTCCTAACCAAGGATTAAACAGCTCTTCTCTTTCACATACATCTCAGAATTTAAACTTCCCATTGTGACCAAACCTTACTGGTGAATCACTAACGCCATCCCTACCGTTTCCAACTACGAAATACACTGGTTACTATGTACAAATATCTCTCTTTCCGAATATAATACACCCACATTTATAACACAACAAACCTTTCGCAAATACCTAAATCCTCGTATCAACTGGTCCACTGCACACTTCTTTACCCGACAAAATTACATTTTATCAGCTCACAGACCATAGGAAAACATTTCCTCTTGCATTACTCGATATCTTTCATCTTAACATTCTTACACCCCCACACCAACTTCACCATGCCACAAAATCACAACACACACATTCTCAGCTTCTGCATTCTAAATTAATCTAATACTTCCCTTCAACAACCTTCATTCCCTACTATCTACGGAGCAACCTATTCACCCTCATAATTAGTTCAATCCTCTAAACAATAAAACAATTACGTGGTGCCCATGTATTCGAACAATGCGACCTACTTCCAGGCCTCATCATATTATTTAAAACAGTTACATAATTTTCCATCCATCAAACAATTTTTAAATCAATAGTCCATTACATGGAGGTTTAATCCTGCTCGTAGTAGTCATAACAGAGGATTTTTTGAAAGTATTGTTGGTATAAAAAAAACTCCATTTAAAACGTACTTTGAATACTGCCCTCATCACTTATGATGAATTTTATACTTTACTTATTATTAAGTCATTTCTAAACTTTCGTACCCTCACCTATGTGGGTGATGAACTCCAAATTCACAAAATCATTTCACATCTCATTTATTATCAGGTTATAAACTTAATTATTTAACAGTTCCAAAAGAACTTATTGAATTTGATCTCATTAAAATTGGAAAGGTTATAAATATATTCTTTTTTTCAGCAACAAATTTAGAACTAAATGGGAGAAAGATTACCAGGTAAACTTAAACACAGTCTTATACTGCTTCGAATCGTAGAAATATAACTGTTGGGGATGTAATCCTGGTGGAAGACGACTGTCCTCGCTTAAGGTAGATAATGGGAACTGTAAATCCTTATATAATTTCCAGATTGATGTGCGCGTTCTCTCTCCATGAATACGAGAACTGATGAAATCATTCTCGCAGTTATTCATTTGTACCCTTTATAAATATATAGTAATATTTACGATACATCCTTAGTAGAATAATCCATAGTGGCATTAAAACTCGTCCATAGACAAAACCGCTAAACTAGCATCTTGGCCAAATAAAGCTATGTTCGATCAGAATTAGCCTCGTCGTAAACATATACTTTAAGAAATAAACATTCTAACGATTAACGTGTCAATCTATTGCACAGTCAAAATACATTGCATTTCAACTCTTGCACTCGAAATCCATTACATTTATACTTCATTATTACTACCACTATCTTTTATTCCTTAATCACCTATCAATTAAAATTAGAATCCTAATTTACAACAACTCTTGGGTACTGCCAGATAAACTAATCTAGGAGCGTAAATAATATTCCAGACAACCTTTATTGAAAAGAGAAAAAGTTTTATTCATAAGAGTTTAAACTTCTGTTAATACTTTACATATTGTTATTACTATTTACTAAATGTAAAATTAAAATACTGGTCTGTTTAATAAATTATTAACGAGTATAAGAAATTCGTTTTGAAATAATATTGATTTCTTAGAAATAATTATGGATTAAAGAACGTCACTGTGAGTATGTCACGAGACAACTTAGTTGTATTTCCCTAACTGGTCCGTAAACATATGAGCACCCATTTTTATTTTTATTTAATGGTTTTTTGCGGATGGTTGGAAGCTTGTCATTTATTGTTGTCTCGATATGGCATTAGCATGGTGATCGTCGGTAATAATGATATATATATTAGTGAGTATATATGGTTACATATGGTTGCTGTTATCAGTATTAGTAATGCTATTATTGATTATTATTATATTACATATATATATTAGATGGTTATTATTGTTATTATTACATGGTTATTGTTGTTCGCTTGGTTGTTTTCTTCGTCGTATTGCTGGTTGGCTGGTTGGTTACATATATATTATTAGACAACTTAGTTGTATTTCCCTAACTGGTCCGTAAACATATGAGCACCCATTTTTATTTTTATTTAGTGGTTTTTCCGGATGGTGTAAGCTGGGTTACCTCATTATTGACTCGATATGAGATTGGCGATGCAGATCGTTAAAAAATGATATGTATACTTAATATCTATATTTCAAACATTAAAATGTACAAAAAGAGAATTATATAGGCTTCTGCTTCTTGGTTTATTTGGAAGGAGTTTAATGTCATTGTCATTTTTCTGGCAGATATCAGGTAATTTACCTTTTAATTTCGCTGAATAAATAAACGTTTATTTCACTGGTAATTGTGTTTAGGGAGTCGGTCGTACATGTTTTTCTGTTGCATATAATTATCCTAATAGTAATTAATTGTATATAAATTTAGAAAATATTAAAAATGCAATTACTGAAATCATTAAAAATGCATTGATACGCCCTATAATTAATTATATATCATATAAAAATCATTCTTAAACAACAGCCAATCAACTGCACGTCGAGAGAGGTGTATTTTGTGTCGTCTGCAACCGAAACAGCTGAGAGTATTTGCTCTCTCTCGGCTTCAAGGCATTGCATATTAAAAAAAAATACAGTATTCTTCGCTTTTCAAAAATTTCCTTAATAAATTAATAATTATGAAATGTGTCTGGAATTTACTCCAGACATTTAGATTATGGTCCAATATATAATGTTAAAAGGATTTATATTCCGTTAATTATTCTTGTAGTTATTTAAGATTTTCAAACAGACACAGCTTCGCATTTTAAAGCAAAATTTGAATTCAATTCTACAAAATATATATCATAAAGTATATGCTCTGCAAATCTGATGCAGAAATATACAATATTAACTATAATAGTGATCTTATTAAATTTTAAAGCATTTCTGCATTTATATTAGCCTATTCATAGTGTAATCTTAAAAAAAATGGCTTTTTGGAGCTAGAACTACCCTTTGTGTTTTATCACAGTTTTCACTTATTTTCATGATGTACACATCAAATTACGAATGTATTTAAATTAAATTTCATATAAAAGTTAATTAATTATATATATATTATTTATGTTATTGGTTGGTTAAGTTGGTTGAAGGTTGTTATTGATATATTATTATTGCTATATTGTTGTTGTTATTATTAAATATAAATTATATATATATATATATATATATATATATATATATATATATATATATATATATATATATATATATATATATATATATATATATATATATTAGAGTTTTTATATTTTTGGTATATATATATATATAGAGAAATATATATATATAAACATATATATATTGTATATATATATATATATATATATATTATTATTGGTTATTGCTACAAGTTATTGTTATTACTGAGTTATAGTTACTGCTATAA
>JABUQX010130783.1:10000-12367 GCA_015478945.1 Trachelipus rathkii
AGTTTTTAGAGCAATTGTTGAAGCTTTAGAGGAGCTTGAGATGGATCAAGATTTTGAACCTTTTTAAAAACATAAAATCTTTTTTAATCTTTAATCAACAGCGAACTATTTACAAGTTTAATTCAGTGGTCTCCAAACTTTTTTGATCGCGTACCCTTAAGACGCAAATAATTCTAAGTTGTACCCCCTATAGGCCTGTAATATATATATATATATATATATATATCCATATATATATATATATATATATATATATATATATATATATATATATATATATATATATATATATATATATATATATATAAACTCGCGGACAAATTTAATGCATCACCCGTAAATATAATGTAAACTCTTTCATTTTTGGAAATGTAGAGCTAGGGTTTGGTTTTATTTGGGTCATACCTAACTTCGGAGTGTATACCGTATGTAACTACACCGTGTATGGAACTAAATGGCATAATAAAGACAACCAACCAAATTACGAAATCCCGAAAGTACGTTCATAGGAGAACAAGATGGTAAGACACCAACCAACTAGCGAAACAAACCCTATGCTGTAGTCGTAGCTTGACAAAGACTGTCACAATGAAAAGACATCGTCAGAGAAGAGGAGAGAGGAACATGCCATAGGAGTTATCACACTGTCGGAAGCAGGCCATTCTCAGAGACAGGTGGCTCAGCAACTCGGGGTAAACCAATCGACGGTCAGTCAAATCCTTCGTCGGTTCAGGGAGACTGGCAGCAACCGTAGACGACATAGTCAGGGTCGCCCGAGGGCGACGTCCCAAGAGAGATGACAGATTCCTCCGTCTGGCGGTGCTTCGTGATCGTTTCCAAACAGGCGTACCGTACAGCTACAACACAGGCTTCGTGAGGTCAGACATGTGTCCCCATTTCCGAGCTTACAGTGAAAAGACGACAGAATGAACTTGGGTACGTATTACAAGGTCTGACATCGGCCCTCTCCTGATCAGGGAGCATCGGGTTACGATTTCATTTTCACAAGCGTATGGAGATTGAGCACTCACAGATGAGTCGAGATTCACACTCACATGGACCAGATGGACGTCGGCGAATTTGGAGACGTGCAGGTGAGCACTTTTCTTGCTTGCAATATCTACCAAGGATTCCTTTGGAGGTGACTCTGTGATGGTGTGGGCAGGCATTTGTTTGGGTGCTCCGCACGGCATTGCATATTGTGAGCAGAGGAACGCTAACGGTTGAAAGGTATGCAGAAGACATCAAAAGTATATAATGCCTTGCGTGCTGGCAGCGTCCTTTTTGTTACTCCATGACAAGCACCACACAGCACACTGCACAGGTCGTCCAACGGTACCTACAACATGTAGGGATCAGACTCCTGGACATTTCTGCGAGGAGCACATGAATCCCATTGAACATGTTTGGGATTTGTTTGGTAGGCGTGTTCGAGCCCGTGAACATGCTCCGTCCACACTCAGGGAGCTTACAAACTCTTTGACAACATCCGGCAGGAGACCATCTCCAAGATCTTTTGATCAATGCCGAATTGCTTGGAGGAAGTTGGAAGGGCCAGAGGGGGTACAACCCATTATTAGACACCTTTATGCTGCATTTCACATTGTAATTTGTAGAATATTGTTGTTGATTAATAAAATCATCATATCCATATTTTTTTCGTTTTCTTTATTATGCCATTTAATTCCCTACACACTGTCGTTACATACGGTTTATACATTTATAACCCTGTGCAACACTCCCGAAGTTAGAGTATGAACCAAATAAAAACAAACCCTAGCCCTACATTTACAAATATAAAAGAGTTTAAATTATATTTACGGGTGATACATTAAATTTGCGAGAGTTTATATATATATATATATATATATATATATATATATATATGGTTTACTGTATTATTGTTTTTATAAATATATATATATATATATATATATATATATATATATATATATATATATATATATATATATATATATATATATATATATATATCGTATATATATATATATAATATATATATATATCTATATATATATATATATATATATATATATATATATAATATATAACTATATATATATAATATATATATAACATAATATATATATATATATATAACTCATATATATATAACTTATATATATATATATATATATATATATCGCACTCATGATACAAGATCATACACTCGCAAGTGATCGTGAAGCCCATCTTTGTAGCGTACCCCAAGTATAACTCTGCGGCCCCGGGTACGCGTACCTACTGGAGACCACTGGTTTAATTATGATTTCAACTTTATTCTCATTCCTGCATCTCATTATGTACTACTTGCAGTCCCAATCATGGTGACGAAAGCAAATACTC
>JABUQX010130784.1:0-33348 GCA_015478945.1 Trachelipus rathkii
GCTCAAATTGGCCAGTTCTTTATAAAGATTAAGAAACATCTTCATGAATTTTTTTTTTTTACTTCAGGGTCACGAGCATCGCTTTACAAATATAATCGTGGTCGTACTGAAACCGTTGACTATGTACTGGTCCAACTTTCCAATCAACTAAAGAGCGAGCCTTTCAAACGACCATGGACATTTCTTTGTCTAACTCATCTTTCGCATCTCACAACCTAGAGAATTTATCTTCAGAGACGACCTATGACTCATACCTCTATTACCTCTTAAAATTCCTTCATTTTTCAAATGCTGTCTTATCAGATAAAAACTTAAAAATTTGGAGATCTTTATATATAGTAAAACACTTAAATCTACCACTTAACATCCATTGGTATTTCTATGGCTCTCCCTGATGCCTGAAACTAATTGCTAATTATCGTGCAAAAACGAACACGCCATGTTCTTATGAGGTTTACCTTTTGTTGTTGCAAGCAATTGAATTTAGATGCTGTGATGAGCGCCTGTCGATTTCGGATAAACAGAAATAATTAAAAAATGGTTTATATGGCAAAAAATTGATCAACTATTGTGAAGGAGTTTACTCAATTGGAATAAAATTAGATTTAAAGCTAATGGAATGAAAATATTCATTCACGTTCAAAAAAAATGACCGGCATGGTAGCCCACCACCCCGTCATTTTTTTGTTTGCCTTTTCGTAAAAACGTGGTAAATTCAGCAAATCACTAGGAAAGTAGCAAACTTTTATAGAATTACGTGAAAATTCCTTTACGGTGTGGTAAGCATTTTCTACGATTTTGCGCTTTAAGCTTTAACAAAAGAACGCAAACTCCAGCATTTCTTACGTTTCGTAGCACACATGCAATAAAGCGAAAGACGCCTATCATAACATACAGGAGGTCAAGATAGATACGGAAGATTATCAGACGAAAATGGCGATAATAATATATAGTATAGTATAGATTATATATATATATATAGTATATATATTATATAAATATATATATAATATATATATATATATATATATATTATACTATATTATATATATATATTATATTAGTATATTAATATATATATATATATAATTATATATATACGTATATATCTATAACTGAAAAGGCAAAATTGAGAAAAAAGAAGAGAGGAATTTCGAAACTGTTGAAATTGTAGAACAATTTATAAAATTTTTGCAAAGTCATGAGGTCATTGGAAAGAAAATTTTAAAGCCTGTTGTCTGATAGCAACGGGCTGAAAAATACCCACCATCAAGCTATATCTCCGTGAACTGAGTTGAGAAGTGCAAAACCTTTCAACTACCAACACCACTCTGCAGCGATGCGGACTGGTAAACGTGATATATAGATATATATATATAATATATATATATCTATAATATATAATATAATCATATATATATATTATAATATAGTATGATATATACTATATATATATATTATATAATATATATATATATAATATATATTTATTAATTATTATCGAAATCAATTTAAAGACGCAAAATGTGTGGTATCGGTTAAGTGTATCGGCAAAATTTTACCGATACCGATACTACTCCTCTCAAAATTCCCGATACCGATACCGATACCTCAAAAATCGACCGATACCACCGATAACACGATACCGATACAATGGTATCGGTGACATTCACTAATATATATATATATATATATATATATATATAACTATATATATATAATATATATATATATATATATATAATATATATATATATATATATATATATATATAGTATATATATAATATATTAATAATTAAAAATAATAATTAAGGAACCGCATTGAACGCCTCTAGAAATGTCCCACTCAACTCAATAATAAATATGAATAATACTTAAGAAGCCGCATGGTCCTTTCAGATTGTCCAGTCAGACTAATAAAGAATTAATAATTAAGAAGCCGCATTGCCACCTCTAGAATTCTATTATCTCCATAATAAATATAAATTTAAAATAAGAAAAACTTAAAGAAGCAGCATGGGCCCTATCTAGACTGTCCCAGTCCAAGCCCAAATAATAATTAATAATAAAGAATAATAATTAAGAAGCCGCATTGACGCCTCTGAATTCCCCAGTCAACTCATAATAAATAAGAATAATTCTTAGGAAAGCCGCTATGGTCCTCTTTAGATTGTTCCCATGTCAACCAATAGAAATATTTAATAATTCAGAACCTCAATGGCCCCTTTGGCCCCTATCGAATGTCTCAGTCAACCCATAATCAATAATAAATAAGAATATAACTTAAGAAGCCGCATGGGCCTATCTAGACAACTTCACGCCTATTCTTATCCCTCAAGCCCAAAAAAATCTCCCTCCTCTTTGTTTTACTTGCGCCCTCTCCAGCATATCTAGTGTCTTTTCTAATAAGGGTGCTAAAAATTGTAGACAACATTCAATACTGGCCTAAACATATCTATTTACCGACATATACACAAACCGATATGATACTAATCAGTCTGCATCTGGCATTAATTTTCAATTTTTAACCCTAGGCCTTAGCTCTGGGTTCAAAATCTTACAATGGAAGCGATGAAACAGCAACACTACAGAATGTTACAGACTTACGGGTTACAATGCCAAATAGTTTGTTGAAAATTGAATAAAAAAATATTTTAAAAATCTTCAATAATATATATAGTTTTTATTTTAATTTTTTATTCTATTGAAGGAATCACTTAAATATACAAAATAAATAAAAAAAATATATATAAAAATAAAAAATGCAAAAAACATAAAAAAAATCAATAAAACAAAAAAATCATGATTTGTCTTCATAAAAAATCAGAAGTAAAAATCATTTGATTTTTTTAATTTGATTTTTTTCGTGCCATCCCTGCTTTTTGCTATTTTGGAAAATTAATTACTGAATACAAAAATAAAATTATAAAGTAGAAATTAAAATACAATACATTGTAGAATGTGAAGTTACGTTTCCCATGGCAATCGTCGAGTCGTTGAAGAAAATTTACCCAACTTCTCTTCCTCTGGAAGTATGGGTCTTAAACCACCACCCTTTCCTTAATTTGTTCGTGACTGCTGTGCATATAATAATAGGGATAGTAGGTAAAGTGATAAATAATATTTAATATACGTGAGTAAGTGGTGCATAGCATGAAATTATAGTGTACGAACATAACTTAATATTCAGTGTTAAATCATAGTAGCATAGTAATAGTAATAATTAATAACAATATAAAACTAACAGTGGATTAGTAGTGATTGATTAGGGGAAATATATTGAATTTGTGTTTGAAATATAGTGGTTTAGTTTTTAATAATATAAATAAATATGTGAATAATAATAATTAATATCGTGTCGTTGTTGCTGCTGTGTATTTATGTATGTTTTATATATTATGTATGTTTTTTTTTTGGTTTTTAATATTTATTATACTTAAGAAGGCCACCCGGTTAAGCTCAGTGGGGAGAGAAACTCGCCAGACACAAAGCGAGGGTCCCAGGTTCGCAACTTGTCGGGTGGGAGAAGAATGTGAGCTATTCTCTCCTTGGCTTGGCTCCGTCCTGCTTCGGGCGTAAATTGAGTACACCGCCTCCTAGAATTTAGGGCTCTGCCCGTGAGCTGTGGTTTTATCTTTTCTGTAAAAATATATATATATAGTATATATATATAATATATACTATATTATTATTATAATTATATATATTTACTTATTAATATATATATATATATATATAATAATATTATATATAATATATGATATATATATATAATAGTTATATATATTATATAGTATATAGGCGGTTGGATTTAAAAAAAAGTTTCGTTTTTTTTTTAATAACAACACGTTTTTTTTTAAAAAAAACCAAAGGCCAAAATTTTGTCTTTTTTTTTTTTTTTTTTTTTTAAATCACTTATTTTTCATATATATCAAGTCTTTTTAGGGTATTTAAGGCTTAAAATACAGTTAAGATACAATATGTAAAAGAGGTATACAAATCCTATAAAGTACGAGTTTAGTACTTAATAAAGGTTTATTTTGTGCTCTAGGGCATATTAATTATTACATTTTTACTTTTCACATGATCTGATTATTATATAATATATAGCTATAATAATATATATAGTAATATATATAACTATATATATATATATATAATCTATATATATTAATAATGAATATATATATATATATATATATAATATATATATATATATATATATATATAAATATATATATTATATATATATATATTATATTATTATATAATAATATATATATATATTATAATATATATATGATAATATTATATGATATATATATAATATATATTAATATATAATAATTCTTCATTACCTATTTTCTCCCCAATACCTGGTGGTAAGGTGCGTAAGCAACAATAGGAAAAGCAAAGCAGTAGAAGAATATGACAAAAGTCGATTAAAGCAAAAGCCCAGCCCCAAGCCCAGCCCTCTGTAACCAATTAATTTTTAATGACGTCCGTCGGAGTCAGTAAGAATCTACCTCTATAGCCTTTCCACGGGACTGCGAACGGACCCTCAACTATGGTTACAATCGCAGTGTAAGGGTTCAATCCTGACTCAGGTGGGCCACCAACAAAATACCCCCGTCACAAAAACCAGCCGCCATTCTTCTCTTATTATTGGCCTTTTATTCTCCGGCCTACTGCAAAGCTCAACATTTCTGTCCTTCATGACCATTGCGCTTACTGACTCAATCCACTTTTTCTTCGCATCTTCCACCATGCCGGTCGGTTCCCAAACACTCGCCACTATACATCCGCGTAAAAACTGACCGACTCATTCATCCTTTCCACATGGACAAACCACCTCAACATACTTTCATTTATTCCTCGTTTACCCCTTTCTTCACACCAACCAACTCTCTTAATGCGTTCATTCCCTCATTTTATCATTCTTCTCACACCTAGCATGCCCCTAAGATTGTCCATCTTGAACACATTGAACTTTAGATCTATATCTTCTTATTCAGACCAAGTCTCCGACTACTTACAAGTAAAAAAAGGTAACAGACAACTGTCATGTAAGAACCCTCGCACACCAGACTTAGTCCCTTTACATTCACCAACGATTTATTGCATCCAGCCACCTTCCTGCCAATTCACAACTTTCCACTACACTCTGCATCATCCCTTTCCCTCTCAATGCCAACAATACCGCTAAAATATTTAAACTTCCAGACACTTGTTCCAGCATGCTCACTCATTAATAATAACTTCACACGGAGGACTGTCCTCGACTCAAGCCATAACCTTACTCTTATCTACGTTTACTTTCAAACCGCTCCTTTTACCCACCCCCCCCTTCCAAATCTCTCTACCAATTCCCTCAAACTCTTCAGATTCGCGCACTACACAAAACCAAAATATCAACCGCATATAGAATAGGTGGCGAACCCTCCACTGCATCCCATCATTGCTAACACCATTTCCTGTCACGGCCTCAACCCCACCTTCAATTCTTTCATAACCCAATGCCATCATACAAATTGAATAACTCAAAGGAGAACATAAAAACTGCCTCACTCCCGCCTATTAAGTACTAAACCAATCACTTTGACAAACCATTTATTCTTACACACGCCTCACTATCGTCATATATACTTTTGATTCCATTTCAGAAGCCTATTTCACCAACACTATACCTATATCACTAACACCTGCCATAAGACGCTTCCCTATTAACACCTATCATAACCCCTGTTGCAAAATCCATAAACACCTAAAATCAATTTATTCTTCCTCACATCTCTCAGATTCTCTATCATTCTGCTTCAATGTAAAAGGAAAAATTTTTTTGATCCACACATCCTCTACTACTCTTTAAACAGCACCTTGTTCTTCACCAATCAAGTCCTTCAGTCACTCGACGTCACTTTTTTAACCAAAAACACCAGCATATATCTTCCCTACAACCACTCAATTAACTAAATACCGCCCTGATAATTTCTACAGTTTTCCCCTTTCTCCCTTACCCTTATCATAAGGTACTCATTATGCTCTCCTCTCACCTCGAAACTTACCTCCTCCATAAACGGTTTTATTACACACTTCTAAGATCAATCAATCAACATCTGCGTCGTTCTTGATCATTCTCAACCAGTAATTCATAGTATACCTGCAGATGTACCATCCTCAACTTTTCATCTAATCTCTCATTTCCTCCCTCTTGCTAATACCTCATCCCAAATAACCTATTCTCTTCTTGCAGCCATCAAACCCACACACAAGTCATCTATCACCCTCTGCATTACTGGCCCAATATTAATACAGATTTTCACAATGTTCTTTCACACTCCACTCACCATCCATTTCATCAGTACAAAAACACATCCTTATTCATTATTCTGGGCAGGTTCCCCTTATTCTAATTCCTTAACCTTTCGCCTTTCCTTCCAGAAGAAGCTTCCTCTTCCCTTGTATGTCCCCATTCAATGCTCCTTCCAAACTGTTCATTTACCATCTTCTTTTCTCTTACGTATGCTTCTTTTAGCATTCCTTTTTTCCTCCTTATATAATCCAAGCATCTTTCTTTTGAAACTTCACTCATCATTGGCTTTAGTACATTCAACCACGCATTCTTTTTAATTTTAGCTTGCATCAACTCTTCATCTCACCACTCACTGTTAGTTAACATAATTACTTCCTACTTTAGCAACCCCACATACTTCTTTTGCACTGGTAACAACCCTTTCCTTCATTTGCTTCCAGATTTATTCAGTTTTCAACCTTGTTCACATTCAACTGATTTACTTGCGAGCGTTCTTTACTTACTTAATCCTTATACCTTGTCACATAAACTTCTCACTTCTAATTTACCCACTTTCTTCCGTATCATCTTCCTCCTCTCCATCCAAGTCCCACTAACTTAATTTTACATAGAACCAGATAATATGTAGCTAAGCTGGACCAGATCGCGAGGCCCCCTATTGGCGCGAGGGGAAAGGAATTGGAGATTATATTAGGCTTAGGGGGAGGATTGATAGCCCGAAGGGCTATCAATCCGAGAAACAGACAAACCGAAGTTTGTCTGTGTTTGTTTGTATTAAATTTTTTATTACGCGCGCGTTGCGCATACACATACACATACTACATTAGTTATTATTATTATTATTTTAAGTTCGAAGAAATTGAGATCACGGAGTGATCTCAATTTCGAGCCGCCATTCCGATGCCGACTCCGGCTCCGACTCGGAATCCGGATCCGCTTCCGACTTCCGCTCCGACTCCGGCTCCGACTGCCGGTTCACGGTTCGGTAAGGTTCACATCGGTTAGTGTTGATCTGTCTTTATTATTATTTATTTCAATTATTATTAATATTAATTATTATTATTATTTATTATTATTATTATTTGTTTGTTATTATTTCCTTCTTTGCGGGAGGTAAAGTTTCGTTCCTTTACAGAGGACTAAGTATATATCTGACTGGTTTAGGCTTACGTATGGGTTAAAATTTTGGAGGGTTGTTAGATGGGGAGGTTAACCTCGGACGTAGAGCGAGGTGTAACGTCCCCGGTGGGTCCCCGGAAGGGGGACCCCACCCCCACTTAAAAAATTGAAATGTTCGTAATTGGCTGAAATTTTGGGAGAGGATTCAGAGAGTTGAGTGTCTAGAAAGACTTGATATGGAATGCTGAGGAGTGCTCCGGCACCGGTGCTGAAGCCACTGCGGTGCGAAGTTAATAAACAGTCGTATAAACACCAACAATGTTGTGTTCTTATAAGGGTTATGTGACGGTCGGTCAGAGTTTCGAATATAGATGAGTTATAAGACGTAATAGGGGTGCTCTAGGACCCCCCAGAAAGGGATCCCACCGGCAAAACATTAAATATTGATTGTAGAAAGCCTGAAATTGAATATACAACCTTTTTCGGTTGTAATCTTAGGTGTAATACGGGGTAAAATGAAACCGGTTTTACCAAATTTGTGGGAACCAAGCCCCCAAATCTGAAATATCGACCTAGAACGAATGAAACTCGGTAAACAACCTTCTGAGGATGTATCTTAGATGACCCGGGTGTAAAATGACTGTGGGTGGCACCAGACGGGTGTACTTCGACCCCAAAATCCTGAATATTGGACATATAACAACGAAAAACTTGATATCACAGCCTTTTAGGTTTGATATCTTAGATGTCATAGCACGGGGTAAAATGACCGATTTGACTAAATTCGGGACCGCCCCCACACCCCCAAATCTTGAAATTATTGACCTAGAACATGAACCACTCGTATACACGCTACCTTTTTACCATAGTCTACAAGCATTAAATCATGGTAAATCAAACCACCCAACCGTACAGTCACCTACGATCTATTGATCTATTGAATCTATTGATTCTATGATCTATTGATTAAGGTCAAATTTTTATACTAAAATTGTCATGTTTTACATACCCTAAAATCAGTAAATCATAAATCAACCCACCATCCACCTCCCTTCTGACCCAACGTTTGGTGACTATTGATGCTATTGAGTCTATTGATCTATTTGATCTATTGATTAAGGTCAAATTTTTTTACTAAAATTGTTCTGTTTTACATACCCTAAAATCAGTAAAAATCAGTATAATCAAACCACCATCCACCCTTCCTCCTGACCAGTTGTGATCTAGAATCTAATTTTGATTGCTATTGATCTATTAGATCTATTGATTAAGGTCAAATTTTTTTTACTAAAAATGTCATGTTTTACATACCCTAAATCAGTAAATCAAGTCAACCAAGCCAACCAACCTACCCTCCTGTCCAATCATTCGATCTATTGATCTATTGATCTTTGATCTATTGATTAATGGTCAAATTTTTATAAAAATTAGTGTACGTTTACATACCCTAAAGCAAGTAAATCAGTAAATCCAAAACCACTATCCAACCTCCCTCCTGACCATTTGTGATCTATTGAATCTATTGATCTATTGATCTTATTTGATCCTAGTTGATTTAAGTCATATTTATTACTAAAATTGTCATGTTTACAAAATCAGAATCAGTAAATCAGTAAATCAGTAAATGAATAGCCACCTCAAACCTAAATACCCTCCTGACAATCATGATCTATTTTGATTCTCATTGATCTAATTGGATCTATTGATCTATTGATTTAAGTCAACATTTTTTACTAAAATTGTAACGTTTTAACATACCCTAAAGGCAGTAAATCATAAATCAAACCACACTATCCAACTCCCTCCTGACCATCCGTGAATCTATTGATCTATTGATCTAGTTGATTCAAGTCACATTTCGAGTGTCCATTTGGATAAACATAACATAAAATCAAGTTCTTTCTACAAAGATCAACCACAATATATGCTGACCGTAACAAAGTTTTCACATCAATAAAGTAAACAAAGCATCATCTGAACTATGAAATAATGTACAAAGCCAACCTATCACACCTTAAACACCAATAAAACTGTAACTTAACAAAGTTCCATCACACTAACATCAGTAAATGTAATCTAACATAACAACCAAAAACGGTAACTTATTTTACAACTTTGTCAAACATAAGTCCTTAACATATACGAATGTTACTTGCACTAACATGGTAATTATTAAACTAAATTTATCAGCAACACTGGTTTATTATCATACTGATCAAGCGAATATACTCTAACATAATAAGTTTTCCACATCAATAAAGCTAACAATGGATGTAACAATGAACTCAGAATAGATGTACAAAAGACAATACCTCTCACACTTAAACATGAATGAAACTGTTAAATAAAATAACAAAATTTTTTCCCAAAAAACCCCTTTTTTTTTTGTAACCCCCAAGGTAAAAAGTAAAAACAAAACAAGAAAAAACCCTAAAAAAACAATGGTATCGATGCAAAACCGTAACCTAACTTACTTTTCAAGCATGATCCTCTAACATAACGATGTTAAATTACACTAACATGGTAATATTAGTAACATTTAGCAAAAATAACCTTGTCCGATTATCAATACTGATCAACAAATATATGCTAAAAACAATGTTTTCACATTAATAAAGCTAACATCAGGCATCATATGAACTAGGAAAATAATGTACAGCGGACAAAACCGTAGACACAACTTCACACTAAACTAAACGTATAACATTAAACAAAAGTATCCAGACTTAACAGAGGTAAAGTTAACTACCTTTACATACAAAACGTAACCTATTTATACCTTTTCAAACATACCTAACATATAACGGTTAATCTTACATTGGACACAGAGTAACATTTGATTCAAAAGATGTGTCATAAGCGCATTGACCCAACCCTCATAATACCTAGCGAGTAAAGAAGACGAATAAATTAAAGTTTTTAGGCTTATCTCATTTTAGACTCCACCCTCCTTTCAGAAAATACCACCTCTAAACATGAAAAATGCTTTATGCTTTTAACCATCATGCATAAGTGAGTGCAATACTATTATATTTGACCCTTCTTGGCAGGAATATACTAGCAATGTAGCAGTCCCATTCGGTTTTACGATTTAATATATAATGAACGTCGTTGGAATAAACGCGTAAACTCCCTGTGAAGATATCAAAACAGAGCGTAGCAGATGCGAGGAGATGTCATCGTAACAGCACTGCGAAAAGCTATCCTACTGAAGAAAATTAGTTATACACATCCTTTGTAAATGTAATGAGATTACCTTTCTTTCAACCAAAACTCAAAGAAGTATAACCAAGAATAGCGACATAACGAATGAACCAATCCAGTGTACAAAAGGGATAAATTTCTCGTTTCGATCAACAACACAACAACAAGCATAACATAGTAACAAAGATAAGTTCTTTAGATACTAACCAACGAATATATGCTACCGTAACATTGTTTTCACATTAATAAAGGCAACATAGCATCACCCAGAACTAAGAAAAGCCACGAATAAACTGTTAAAATTAACAAAGTTCCACACTTAACACCTGTGAAGTAACTGACATTGCATACAAAAGTAACTATTCATACTTTTACCAAACTATTCTCTAACCAATATTAACGTAATTTACACACCCATTGACACAAGTACATTTAACAAGAATTTATTATAACCTTGTTTAATTATCATACAGAGCAAACGAAAGTAATGCTTAACCGTAAAAGAGTTTCCAACATTAAATCAAAGCTACATAACATAACCTGAACTAAGAATAGTGATGTAACAACGTACAAAACCTAAACACCCTTACGTGCCGAACTAACCACTAACATTTAACAAACTTCTGCACCTAACAAGCAATTAAAGTAACCTAACACATCGTGCAAAGTAACCTAGCTCCGGACTTTTTGCACGCATTCTCTAACATATCAATGCTAAAATTACATTAACATAGTAAAATTTAACAAAAGTTTAGCATAAACCTCTCTAATCATCATACTGGCAAAGAATATAATGCTGACGTAACAGATGTTTTACATCAACGTTCGTAACATTTAACAAAAAATACTCATCAATAACCTCGTCTAAATATCATAGTCCCCAGCGAATAATTGCAAACCTAACAAAGTTTAAACCAAACATAACAAAAAATAAAATTTATCCTAACATTAAGACATATAAAATAGAGTTCTTTGAGTAACAATATCACAGTAAACACGTAATAATTTACTGGTTTTAAAGCAGTAAATTCAGTAAATCAGTAAATCAAGCCCCTCCATCCGTGCAGTCCCCTACCCGTCCCACCCACTTGTGATCTATTTACATTGATTCAAGTCATATTTCAAGTATCATCTTGGACCAAACATAACATAAATATGTTCTTTATATACTAACCTAAGAATATAATGCTTAACCACAAAGTTTTAGCACCCAAAACAGCTAACAAATCAAACCGCGTAAGAATATAATGGTACAAATGCATAACCTAACATACATAGCGTATGAAATTAATCAGCTAACATCCTGAAAATTCCCTACTTGATAAGCGTAAGTACTAACAGGTCATACAATACTCGATCATGTTCCCACTTTTTCGAGCATATTAGCAACAGGCAAAGCCGTATTATCTAACAAACATCCTTAACAAAGTGACCAATCTATCAAAGATGCCCCCATCTCTACCTATGAATTGACACTATCTCCATGCAAAGTGTCCACTCGTTTCGAGTATACACATATATCTCTATGAAAAATATACGTAGACATTAGCAACAGTCTAGGGCAAACACTCTAACGAATTCAACAAAAACTAACCTAGGCTCACGTTTCTACACAGTATCGTCAGTTAAAACACGTAATATCTTACCAAAAGACTCATCATTTCCTCTACAATCAGTGTTTTACACATTGTAAATAGTAATATTTAACATAACGTTCTTAACTTACGACTAAACAGTTTTCATTAACCAGAGTATCTAAAGCAACACATTACGTTCCGAGAGATAAACCCAGGGGGGAATGCGCCCCCTTGAAAGGTGTGAAATCCTGCGAGGGATCACCGCCGAAGGTGGTGTAATAGCGGGCTTTAGGCCTCAGCTCACCGAAGGGGCTGAGGCTTACCCCTGCCTTCGGAGGGTAAAGCCCGTCTTTACACCGCTTTATTGGTGCTAAATACTTGTGTGGTTAACGATGATATTCGTAGGTTGTATATAAACGAACATATTTTTATGTTTATGCTTTGTCCAAATGAATACTTGAAATAATTGATTGAATCAAATAGCTCAATAGAGTCACAAGTGGGTGGGGACGGTAGGGGCCTGCAACGGATGGAGGGGTTTGGATTTTACTGATCTACTGATTTTATACTGGCTTTAAAACCAGTCAATTATTCGTTTTTAACTGTGATATTTTACTCAAAGAACTTAATTTTATTTAATGTTATGTTAGGATAAAATTTTAATTTTTTTTGTTATGTTTGGTTAAAACTTTGTTAGGTTTGCAAATTATTCCGCTGGGGATTATGATACTTCTGACGAGGTTATGATGAATTTTTTGTTCAATTTTAGGGGGAAGTTGATGTAAAACATCTGTTACGTCAGCATTATATCTTTGGTCAGTATTGATGATTAACAGGTTTAAATGCTAAATCTTTTTGTTAAATATTTAGATGGTTAAGGTAAAAATTCATTGATATGGTTTAGCAGATCTGCTTGAAAAGTGTGACTAGGTTACGTTTGCACGGATGTGTAAGGTCTTTACATTGCTTGTTTATGTGCCAATTTGTTAACTGTTAGTGGTTTTATATCGCTACGTAGGGTGTTAGTTGTCGTGTACATCACTATTCTTGAGTTCAGGTTATGTTTATGTTAGCCTTTATTAATGTGAAAACTTTGTTACTTAGCATACTTCGTTGCTCTGTATGATAATTAACAAGGTTATGATAAATCCTTGTTAAATATTACTGTGTCAATGTAAATATAATAACGTTAATATGTTCGAGATATGTTGGTAAATAGTATGAAATAAGGTTACTTTGTGTTATGCAATGTCCAGTTATTCAACAGGTTTAAGTGTGGAACTTTGTTAATGTTAACAGTTTATTCGTGGATTTTCTTAGTTCTGGTATGCTATGTTAGCTCTGTATTAATGTGAAAACAATGTTTAGCTTAGCATATACTTCGTATGGTTACTACTAACAAAGCTGTAGCTGTTATTCTGTTGTTGTTGTTCGTTGTTGTCGAACGAGCAATATATACCCCTTTGAACTGATATGGTTCATTCGTAGTGCTATTTCCTTGTTTACTTTCTTCTGATTGGGTGAAAGAAAGAATCTCATTACATTTAAAGGATGTTTATATACTATTTTCTTCAGTAGGATAGTTTTTTTCTCAGTGTTGATACATGACACCTCCCCGCATCTCTACGCTTGTTGTTGATATCTTCACGAGGAGTTTTCGTTATTCCCAACGACGTGTCATTTATATTAAATCGTAAAACCAGATGGCGACTGCTACATTGCTAGTATATCCCTGCCAGAGGTCAAATATAATAAGTAATGCATCCTTTATGCATATGGTTAAAGCATAAAACATCATTTTGTTCAGTTTAGATTGGTATTTCTGAAAGGAGGCTGGAACTCTAAAATAATAAGCCTAAAAACTTACCTTTATTCGTCTTACTCGTTGAGTCATTGCTGAAGGGTTGGGTGATGGTTAATGACACATTTTTGATAAATGTTACTGGTGTCAACTGGTTAAGAATATTAAACGCTTAAATTTAAAGAGATACTGTTTGAAAAACAGTATAAATGAGGTTACGTTTTGTATGTAAAGGTAGTTACTTTACCTCTGTTAAGTCTGAACTTTGGTTAATGTTAATAGTTTTATTTGTGGTGTAAGTTGTGGTTAGGTTTGCTTCGTTGTAACATTATCTTTCCTAGTTCATATGATTCTATGTTAGCCTTTATAATGTGAAAACATTGTTAATGTTAGCAATATATTGTTGATCAGTAATGATAATCGGACAAGGGTTATTGATACATTTTTGCCTAAAGTATTGAGTGTGTTAGTGTAAATTAACATCGTTTTGTTTAGAGAAATGCTTGAAAAAAGTAAGATTAGTTTACGTTTTGCATACCATGTTTATTACTGTACTGGTGTTTGAGTGTGGCATTTTTGTTAATGGTTAAACAGTTATTCGATGTTTAAGGTGTGATGAGGTTTGTCTTTGTCAATTATTTCTTATCATGTGATACATCATGTTGAGCCTTTATTGATTGTGGAAACCTATTATGTTACGAGTATACTTCGTTGATCAGATAATGATAATTACCACTTGTTTGTGATAAATCTTTAGTTGAATTATTACCATGTTAGTGAAATTAAGCATCGTTATGGTTAGAGATACTGTTTGACAAAGTGGTAACTAAGTTACGTTTTTGTTGTTAGTGTTATGTTACTTTCACTGATGTTAAGTTGTGGAACTTTGTTAATGGTTATACAAGTTTAATTCGTGTGTAAGTTGTGTTAGGTTGTCTTTGTACATTATTTCATAGTTCATGTTACGTGCCAGGTTAGCTTTTATTGATGTGAAACTCTGTTACGTCAGCATATATTCTGATCGATCTTTGTATAAAGAACTGTGAGTTTTATTTCATTTTATCCAAAATACACTTCGAAATGGTGACTTGGAATCAATAATCAATAGATCAAATAGATCACAGATGGTCAGGAGGGAGGTTTGGATAGTGGTTTTGATTTAGTGATTTACTGCTTTAGGGTATTGTAAAACGTTCCAATTTTGAGTAAAAATTGACTTTAAATCATACGATCAATGAAGATCAATATGAATCAATCAGATCAATAGACTTATGATTGGTCAGGAGGGTAGGTGGGCTGCTTGATTTACTGATTTACGATTTTAGGTATGTAAAGACATGTTTTTATTTTAGTAAAAAATTTAACCTTAATCAATAGATCAATAGATCAATAGATTCAATAGAAAAGGGTAGATCACAGATGGTCAGGAGGGAGCGTTGGATTGTGGTTTGATTTAACTGAGTTACTTGCTTTTAGGGTATGAAAGACGTTTACAATTAAGTAAAAATTGTGACTTAAATCAATAGATCAATAGCTATCAATAGATCATATAGATCAATAGATCATGGTTGGACAGGAGGGTATGTTGGGTGTGGCTTGATTACTGATTTACTGATTTAGGGTAATGTAAAAACGTTGCAGTTTTAGTAAAAAATTTGACCTTTAATCAATAGATCAAAGATCAACGTAGAATCACATAGATCAATAATCATAGATCCAACGAACTGGGTCCAGGAGGGAGGGTGGACTGGTGTTGTGATTTACTGGATTTACTGATTTAGGGTATGTAAAACAATGAACAATTTTAGTAAAAATTTGACCTTAAATCAATAGATCAATAGCTACAATAGATCAAATTATACAATAGATCATGATTGGTCAGGTGGGTAGGTTGGGTGGTTTGATTTACTGGATTTTAATAGGGCCCTTTTTGAGACTATGTAAAGGTAAAGGTGTATACCGATTTCATCGTTCTAGTCAAATTATTTCAGATGTTGTGAGGGCGTCCGAATTTGTCAAACGTCGGATTCATTTACCCCGCTATACATCTAAGGATACAACCTAAAAAAGGCTGTATATCAAGTTCGTTGTTCTATGTCAATATTTCAGATTGGGGAGTACCCCCCGTCTGGGTGCACCCACAGTCATTTTACACCCGGGATCATCTAAGATACATCCTCAAAAGGTTTATACCGAGTTTCATCCTTCTCTCTACGAAAATATTTCAGATTTGGGGCTGGTTCCCGACAAAATTTGGTAAAAATCGAGTCTTTGTACCCAGTATCACCTACAGATACAACCAAAAGGTTTGTATATCAAAGTTTCAGCTTCTACATCAAATTTAATGTTTTGGGGTGGGAATCCCTTCTGGGGGTCCCTAGAGCCCCTGATACTGGTCTTTATAACATTCAATATTCGAACTCTACGACCGTCAGATAACCTTATAAAGACACCACAATGTTGTTATAACGACTGTTTATTAAGCTCGGCAACCGCAGTGGGTCCAGCAACCAGGTGCTTGGAGCCAACTCCTCTAGATGTTCCCAATCAAGTCTTTCTAGAAACTCAACTCTGATTCCTCTCACCAAATTTCAGCCTATTACGAACACTGATTTTTAAGTGGGGGTGGCGGTCCCCCTTCGGGGACCACGGGGACGTCAAACCTCGGTCTACGGTGAGGTTACCTCCCCAATCTAACACCCCCTCCAAATTTGTAACCCCATACGATAACCCTAACCCATGTAGATAGATATGATAAACTCAAACCGGATGCTAAGAAGAAACCAGCGTGAAATATTTTTCTTACATAATAAAATAATAATTAATAATAAAGTAATAATAATAATGAATATTAAGTAACTAACATAATAATAATAATAATACAGACACGATCAACCACTAACCGATGGTTGAACTGTACGGACCGTGAACGGGAGGTCAGGAGAACCGGAGTCGGGAGCCGCGAGTCGGAGCCGGAGTCAGAGTGCGTAATCGGAGCCGGAGTCGGAGCCACAGGCGGCTCGAAATTGAGATCACTCACTATACGTATTTAAATGACTAATAATTAATAATAATAATAAATATGTGTCAATGTGTATGCGCACGCGCCGGTAATAAAAAATACATTACAAACAAACACAGACAAATCCTTCGTTTGTCTGTTTGGTTCGGTATGAATAGCCCCGTTCGCGCTACAATCCTCCCCTCTAGCTAGATATATCTTCTCATTCTTCCTAAGCGAGAATATAGGTGCCCTCGGCACTGTCACTTACTACTATAATTGATCCGGTACATCCATTCCTAAACCCCGTCACTGATATTAACATCCAAGCCAACACATACTTCAACATCCCTTTCTTTCACCAACACAAATCAATCATACTTTTACACTTCGATACCATCTCTACCTCCACCAACTCTAGTATCTTATGGATACTCTTGTGTTAAAGCAAGATATTCACTTACAACACAACGCTCTCCCTCACAGAAAATCAATCACGCTCCTACATTCTCATTTTCTTCCCGACACCCCAAAACACCTGTTATAACCATCCCTTTTTGATAAATTATAATATATATCTGAAAATCCTAAATAATACTATTAATATATATAATGTCTTATATTACCTCAAAACCTATATTTAAAGCAAAAAAAATATAGTATAATAAAATCCGTTAAATAGTCCATTATTTAGGCCTAGTAAGGGGAATTGGGTAATAATTTTTAATTTAAAACATCTTTAAATTAATAAAAATAGGTAATTAAAAAAAAAAAGAAAAAAAAAAAACATCTTTTTTTTTAAAATATATCATCATTATTGATAAAAAAAATTTTAAACAAACAGTTTTTTTCCATTTGAGATATATATAAATATCCATAAACAATAAAATATACTAATATATATATATATATATATATATATATATATAATATATACTATATATATATATATATAATATTATATATAGTATATATATATATATATATATTACTATATGTATATATAGTATCATTATATAATATCTTGAGATTTATTGAAGTTTGTTCGTTTTCCTGCGTGTACCAGTGGGATAAAATTCGGAAAATATTGTAGAAAATTTATTGTGATTCGTGCAAACAGAAAAAGTGACTTTTGACGTACAGTTTATTTTAAAGTTGATTTTAGTAAAGAAATTTTGTTAAGATGGCTTCTAATGATGAGTTTGTTGCAATGTGCAAGTCATTAGGTACTTCGGGTAAGGAGGCTGCTGTGATGTTAAAAAAGAGAATAGCTAAAGAAGCAGAGATGGAAAAATTAGCTAAAGAAAAAGAAATTGAGCTACAAAGACTTCAAATGGAAAAGGAGCTTGAAACGCAGAAAGCAAAGCTTGAAGCTGAAGCGCAGAAAGCGAAGATCGAAGCAGAAGAACGAAAGAGAATAGCAAAAACTTGAAAGTAGAACGAAAGAAGAGAGAAAAGCGAAGCTTGAAGCCTGAAGTGGACGCAGAACTAGCAAAACTTGACAGCAGAAAGAAACGAAGAGAGAAAGAAAAATTTGAAGCAGAAGAACGCAGCGAGAGAACCAGCAAAGGTTAGAAGCAGACAAAAGCGCAAGAGAATCTGAGGAGAGGATGTTGAAAAGGAAGCTCGATGCTGAAGATCGTCAACGTCAGCATGATGATGAACAGTCTTCCACAGTAACTCCTCAAACACGAAAACATCACTCCTTATGCAGCAGATACCCCAAGTTAGAAGCTTCCGAATTCGTGAGAAGGTTAACGACATCGAAGAATACCTTACTGAGTTCCGAAAAGCAATGCAGAGTCAAACGATGTCCAAAAGAGAAGTAAGCTTTGGGCACTGTTCATTTCTTACAGGAAAGGCGTTCTCACGTTCTCAACAATCTTTACAGTGAAGAACTCAAAAATTATGATGACCTTGAAAAAGAGCTCTAAGTTGATAAGGTACAGCTGCTAACCCGCAAGCGGGTATTTGTAACATAGATACAAATAATATAAGCCCGACTGGACGACCAGTCCAGGTGTAATATAGGCGATAGTGAAGGCTGCTTCGTAAGTTGGATAGCGCGGCAATAAGTAAAAAGATGACAGCTAGATGACTTAATAGACTTCTTTTCGAAAGACAAATTATCTGAGCACTGTGCCAAAAGAACTTGCTGTATACTTGAAAGAGAAGAATGAACGAGGCTATCGAAGACATAAATAGTCCAACTTTCAGAGACTATCTTGAAGCGCAATAATTTAAAGTTAACGTCAAAGTCACGCACGTAATCAAGGAGCCATGGAGATAAGAGACAAATTACAATATAGCAATCAATTTTCAATCGAGAAATAATAGTTACTCCACAGAAACGATAACTATAAGACCCAATAGCGCCCAACGGTACATACTAGACCAAATAATAATGCAGAAAAAGAAGCAATAATGGAATGTAGCGACAGACGAGATAAACTTAATAACAAGCCAAAGAAAGGGAAACGGAAAAGTACGGCAGCGTCCCGGTGATTTCCACGAGAGGTAGAAGTCTTGAGAGCTCAAGTGTGAAACCGGTCTCTCCCTACTGGAAACAGTTTTAAAGTGAGCGAAAACAGACAGATTTTCGCATCACTTGCCTATAACTTACGGGACAGTGAACGGGTATCGCGTTCAGATAGTAATTTTGTGGTCGTACGAGAAAAGTACGTACCTGAAGAATGCTATACAGGTGCACATACAACGATGAGAATTGTCTGGGAAGTAGCACGGCCGAGAAGTTCCACCTCGCAAATATACGAAGTAGACACCAGGTCATACCTTGGTGGCAAGAACGACGCGCAGCAGTGCCGCCAGAGGTCGTGTATGATTTGATTATTGGGAAAATTGTTTGAAAGGGGCATACCCCCCATATTAGCCAAATCTCGCATCGGAGGCGACTAAGTGGTTCGGTAGTTCCTCGTGATTGTTACAGGACGGGACAACTCAGAAGGAGTTGTTATTCCCCATTGCCGAGCGAGCTGAAGAAGATTCGCAAGAAGAATCTATTGAAAGGCGCAACGCCGAACAAACGGATCATATCAGTAGAAGGGCGAGAACGGAAGGTGATCAGAAAATGGAGGAAGAACAGGCTACACAACAATCAATCATAGTTGTCGAGGATGTAAAATCAACCGCGGAGACACAATTGTGTGTTGAGCAAGAGTCCCCAAATTTAAGTTGTGAACCAGAGAAAGTTATAGCAGAAAAGGTGAATAATAAAGTTTCAATTGAGCCACTGATGAACATGGAAAATGGTATTGAAATACCGGATGTCCAAGAGACATCGTTTGTAAATAATGTTTTAAAAATTAAGAGTCAAGACGACATTGTAGAAAAGAATGTCGCACAGGGGGGTGACACAGCACCTCATGTACAAAGTTTTGAAACTGAGAAAGTTGTAGCCATGAACGAAGTGGAAGAAGTTCATAATGGACAAATATTTGAGCTCATACGTGATCGAGAAACATTTAAAGAAAGACAGAAGGATGATGTGACTCTTCAAAGGATATGGAGGTCAGAGGAAAAGGACGAGAGGAAGTACATACTAAAGAATGGGATTTTATATAAAAGAGTGATTGAGAACCAGCTGGAAAGGTTCACCCTTGTGGTGCCCAAGGAGTACAGAAACAAAGTAATGAGAGTGGCGCATGATGAAGTTTTCGGAGGCCACCAGGGGGTCAAAAAGACAATGGGGAAAATTACCCAACAATTTTTCTGGCCAAACATATACCAGGACGTAACCAGGCATTGTTACTCCTGTGATATATGTCAAAGAACGTGCCCAAAGGGAGCAGTAAAGAAGGTTTCATTATGCCCCATGCCCATTATTGAGGAGCCCTTTTAAAGAGTCATCTTTGATTTGATAGGACTGATCACGCCACCATCATCTGAAGGACATCAATATGTCTTGACGCTCGTCGATGCCGCCACACGATATCCAGAGGCAGTTCCTCTTAAGAGTATTACCGCACAAAAGGTTACAGATAGCCTTGTATCAATTTTCATGTGGTTGGGGGTGCCAAAAGAGATTCTCAGTGACAATGGTCGTCAGTTCACACCAGACTTGATGAAAGATGTAACAAAAATGCTTAAAGCAAAAATTTTCAAGGATTTATCACCCCATGAGTCAAGGACTGACGGAGAAGTTTAATGGTACGCTAAAGCGGATGCTCAAAAGAATGTGTAGCGAGCAAGTTGCGGAAATGGACATATTTAATCGCGGAGTCCAGGACCTAATACCATCTTTCATGATTATGTATGTCACTCACGCCCTACAGTGGAGGTCCCCCTCATCCACTGTAGCGACTCTATCCTATGCATCTCAGCGGTCCACTCTCACGGACTTCCTCACCATTTGATGTCTGGTTGCGACTGTATGGAGGACTATGTTGGCGGGGGTCTTCCCACTGCAAATACTCCCCTCCACCACACTAATCAGCAGTTAGATTCTGGGTCGGTGTGACCATCAGCACCCAGAAGGAGGCCCAAATCAATCCACCTAGTAGACATTGTTAGTCTTTGATTTGCCCAGCAGGTAAAAGATAACCTTGAAACGCTTAACGCCCTGACGGATGGATCAAATTTAAGCCAAAGACCCAAATCCCTACGATTCCCCGCCCATTATCGCCGAAGAAACTTACTCCTACGCCACTCGCTAGGCGCTAAATATATTACTCTCCCTCGACTCCTTAACTATATCTACGCTTTCGCGACATTCACACGCGCACCACCCGGGTAGAAGCGCAACTACTCGAATCGGCACATCCCATATATATATATTATATTATAAAATAAATATAATAAATATATAATATATACAAAAGTTTAGAATAGTAGAGATAATATTGGCTTGATGAGTGCTCTCTTATACCTATATAGTTGAATATATAATGACTTCAAATAAAAAAATGTATATGCACGTTAGGGGAAGGAGCTACGTATAACACTAGAGTCATCGTAAACCTGTATTACGTGAATAATAAGACATACTTATAAAATTAACAGGTTGGAGTAAAAGTGGTAAATATAACTTAAAACCATACATAATACCTTTGCCTTTTGAAAAAGTATTTGCCCTTTTAATAGGAATCATTTGTTTCTATTTGAAGTGTTGGTATACACATCAGGTTAAAGTAAATTAGGTGCCGTACCTAGCAGTATTTATCATTAGATATCAGGAATAATTGTTAGAGAGTAAACATCAATTGGTGTGGTTAGAATATTGGTAAATCCAACACCTGTTCAGAAGAAAAGTAATGTCAGATACAAAAATAAAATTGTGAGAGAATTTAAACTTTAGTAATCCATAATATAGTAGGAGGGAAGTTTAATAATGTGCAATTTTTGGAAAGTCACTATTACAGAAGATATTTTTACGGATGTAGACTAAAAGGATTCACAATGCCTAAGAAAATAGACTTTTCACTATGACTATAAGACCTCATTACGATAATACTACATTAATATATACTAATTAAGACTTGAATAACCTTAATAAGTATCATGCTATTTATAATAACAGTAATACGTACAGAAGAAAGATGGGAAGCTAAAGAGGGATTTAGTATCCAGACTATAGGGCTCTCAACAGGAATCAGATGTTTATTCACCATCCGTGAGCACAATGACCACATATCATCAAAACACCGCTAATTTATCAAATTTGCCCAGAGAATCGGTACTTTACTTAAAACTACTAGACTACCTTATCACGGCCAATTGGGGTTTAATTGGCAGAACAATTATAAGACCAATGAGAGCAGCACTTAAAGCTTGGATTCTCGACGTCGTTAGGACGGTCTATATTTTACCATTACATATTACTAAGTTACTCTTCCGTGTTCAATGGTGATAATGCCGGCGCTACACACTTGTTATTAAGGGTTTAATGCGTTATGGATTACCTGGATGGAGTATCATGATGATGTATACGATATATTTTAATCAATCGATTATTATTCATCGTTAACATTATTATATATTTCACCAGACCTATTGGCATTAGTAGCAAACCTGTAACTACTCATACAGAACGTACTTCAAAGAACTCAATGGAAGGAAGAGTTATTCACTGATTGCGTACCCTTCACTAAAGTTGATTGAGTTTTGACTTCTGGTAACCAAACACGTAGAATTTTTCTAAGTGGTATTTTACACATTAATTCATTTATGGTGGATTGGAATATGGACAGGTATACTAGGTGGGTCTCTGCACCAGACGAGATACTTATTTCGGTGAGATTAAGATTCTAGGAAGAAGACCTGGATTTGGGAGCCACCTGATAGGAACCAAGGCCCTAGAATAACATTCGGTTGGTGAGGTTTTCATATCATCTTTGTGATCTTTGACTGGGAGGGTATCGTATTAAGTTAAGAACTATTTTTCGCTGAAGACTACGGGAAACAAAAACTCGCCGCCCCTCTAATGACCACAATTTTGCCACGAAAGAAACGGAGAAAAAACCGAAGAACCAAAGTTGAGGTGGGCCAAAGCCAAGAAACACCAAGGAAGTCATAAATTCACGATAAAAAGATAGCTTTTAAGAGAGGTTTATTAAATCGAGTTAAGACTCACATTAGCTAGAGAATTAAGTTATCCACCTTAATACTACGTGATGGACGACATTTATCGACTGCAGCGTAGAGACGATTCCCAGCCATTTTGGGCTTTCTCATAATAGAATTTTGTCCTCCACTCTCAGAGAAACGTAAATAAAACGTATTTTTTCTTATTTACCTCTAGCAAGAAGACCAGGAAATGGCAGTTATAAAGAGCTCTTCGGGACTCAAAACAGAGTATTCCCAAGTACTCCTATAGACGAAAATTGAGGCATTTGGCAACTCATTTATTACATCCCCTCGGAATCTAAAAGTTTGGTGGGCGGTTATCATACATGGGATTCGGGGGGAAGAATTTCATGGTATGCACAAGTCGGCCCCACACAACTTAGACTAGGAATCCCGGCCATAAATAATTAACGAAAAAGAGTGTATGCGAAATATGATATACTTAACGGATCTCAAATAGTAATAGAGTTCCGCTTATTCCTCTTTGAGATAAAATAAAGATTTTATCTTGAATATCACATTGCGTGTCATCCAGACTCAGAGGCTGTCGAGGATTAATAGCATGATTCTATTCGGTAAAAACTAATCGGGAGGATTTTCTAATAAAGAGAGAATCAATCCCCATTTTGGAGGTCAAAATGTTGTGCGAGATAGATAATCTGTGGATGAGAATTCGCTCTTCTGCAGGAGCAAAGTTCGGAACGCAACGCGCCACAGCACTATCTATTGCGCATAATTCATGTTAAATACTATAACTGCGCTATTATAAACCTATTTTAAGGCGTTTAAATTATATTTGCAATAATTAACTAGATAATTAATGCTCTGGGTTCAAAGGGGACCTATCAGATTGTTAACACTGATTATACCATGACTCTATATTAATTTCTGTATTTTCAATCAGTGGCTCAATTCGTTTCATCTAACTGTATTTTGTTTTTAGACAACTCCTCGACGGGGATTATGAGTAACGCATTAAATTTGCTCGTAAGTCGCGAACCGCATTCGTACAAGGATTTCCGTTATATATATTAAAATAATATATTATCTAAACATATATATATTATTAGCTTTTGTTATTATATTAGTATATAACATATATAATAGATATAAATATATTATACTTCTTAATATTATCTAAATATATATTAATAATTACGGGTACATTATATTATTGTCGGTCTCTACTCTATTAATTATATAGGAAAAAATATTAAATTTACTATATAGTATAATCTAGCATGGATATAATATAATAATCTTCGTTCATATATATATTCATATATTTTTTTTTAAAATAAATAATAAAGGCCTTAATTATATATTTATTAAAAAGTTTTTTCAACAAAGAAGTGCACTTAATAAGAAGTGTTTTAGATCCATTCGGAATGGTGGCTGAGAAACTTTCGGTTCCTCTAATAATATTCATGAGACTCGTCCCTTCCAGGATCCCATCATCAGCACTTTCATGCACCACACTAATTATAGGAGCTATCTAATTCAGAGATTATCTCTATAGCATTTCCATCCTATATACTCAACGGAAATCGTTAACAGTATGAAAAGGTCCTTTGAGTAACTTGGGCAAGTTTGCATTCTACTGGAGTGAGCAAAACGAGGTGCGCATTTGGCTTTAAAAACCTAACCGTTGCATTGAATAGCGTTCCTGGTGGTCATTGGAAGACGTGCCAAGTCGGCCTTAGGTTGGTTAGACGCCATCGCGGACTCTATATGTATAACTAACCGATAGGACATGCAGGACGCACGGCACGCAAGGGATGAATCTTCGACCATTCCGCATGATTTCGGACAATGAGTAAACAAATCTCAGCTGTGACAAGTAACGGCACATATTCCTATAACACATTAAAACTTATGGCGAGCAGCTATTAGGCAGTGAAGATTGCGTTCTTATTGTTGCGATAGCTATCGGCTTGCTCATGTCACAATTTACTTTTGAGATCCGCTGACGCAGTCCAAGCGTTATATTCGTAAATACTGCTGTAGTGGACTGTAATTATATCTTGCTGTGCACACTACTCATCTTATACTACTATATATATTCCTTAATCCCGCTCATTTTATGTATTCGACGTATAGTAGTTTTAACAAAGTGGAATGTGTGCTATCGATAAATATAGGGCAAGTCCTCTTCTTTTCAATTGCCCTGTCTTTGGTATCCCCATGGCTGTTGAATGATGACAAGAAACACCACGCTCATGCAAATATGAAGCACTTCTTATTATGGGCATTCAACTCTTAATTATATTTACTCACGACATGGCAGCTGTGGCAGTCCATCCACATGCTGGAGAGCTTGAAGGTCATTTGCAATACTTTGTTGGCATGCAATGGGGCGGGGGATATTTGTAATAAAGGCTTCCTCACTAAGATACTACTGTTATCCTTTCTGTTAACTGCGAAGATATCTGGATCCTTTGCTCCTTATCGGCACGTCAAGGATCTGGTCTTTTGGGTTTCGAATCTAGGGAAATCTCTTGCCAGGTTGAGAAAATGAAGCGCAGCAATCACCTCCTGGCTCGTGTTGGAGCACAATACGAGGGATAGGGATTCGTTTGCTGCCATCCAGGTTATTAATAACTCGAGCATCCACAACTCTGGATCTCTTTCATGGGTGATTTGAAAAATAATTTGTAAAGGACATGTATCCAGTGATTGGCACGAAGGTAAATATATTCCAGGCCTCTTGTTCACAGAAAACAAATAAATCCAAAGATCTCAGTGGATCGCACCAGGTTAGAAAGTGCATCTTCTAGTGTGGTAGAAGGCCGCAAATAAATTTTCGGTTCTAAATCATAATGGTCTTCGAAGTGATGTTAATTCTTTTGAGCTAGTTCTTCACTACTGCTGGGGCCCATGAGAAAGCATGTAATCGGAAGATCGCATTTTAAGGAGATGTCGATCGTTTCATAGGCAATTTTCCTCGAAAAATTGATCAAAAGGGTTGCTAACATACCGACACTATTGATATTGGGTGCGTAGGAGGCAGGCTCTTATCTATTTCTTTCAATCGCTCATCGTCCAATGAGATGTGTCGTGAGAGGGACCATGTCTACATACCAAGATGCATCTCATAACCCATATCATTCCTCAAAATAGGACTTCTCGTACCTAGAACAACTATTTAGTTGGGTGCCGGGGAGACAATTGTGTGTGTCGATTTCTATGCTCACAATATAAATATGCTAGACATTCGGGAAAGGAAGATATCAAAGGTACCATATGGAACGCGGCAATGCTTGCGGACTATTTGTTGGGAGGAGAGGCAATGACACAGGCGTAGCAAACACATTCTACAAGTGGGTCAGCAAGAGATGTCATTTCAAAGAGACTTATACACAAACATTATAAATGTCGCAGGTTATCTGGGATTATAAATGAAATCAAAAGTTAAACACTTATTCTCATAAGCACTCAACTATCATATCTCATCGCTCACACATACAAACTTTCTATTATACCATCTCTCTCTTTGGGCTATTACATCGTAACTTTAAACTCATATGATGAATCTAAAGAGCTTCAACTCTGATATTCTTTTTCGTTTATAGTTAACATGTAGTTCTTAACTGCTTATATTTTAATATGTAAATATTACCTTGCAAACCAGAGCTAGATACATGAATTATCAAATCTTTGTGTGTTCTCGAAAAATTAGTAAAGTATTTGAGCCGGTTTTCTACATTATGATCTCGATCAGTTGTTTATAGGCGCGCCCACATGCTCACCGATATAATATAATATTTATATACTAGTAAACTATAATAGTGATGTTATTTATTTAAGGGTTATATTACCTTATAATAATATTTTATAAATTTAAATATATAATTTTTATATATTATAATCATTTTATCCTCATATCATATATATTGGTAACATACTTATCTCATTTAATACAATTATTAAATCACACACCATATATATAATATATTAGCTCGAACCATCTGAAGGCATTCATATTACCTCAATAATCTTCAATAAATCTACAATCATCGCTATGAGGAAGTGAATAACATTAGTTGGATCACTTGGACAAATATTTACCAGAGAAAATATTAAAAAATATCAATTACTTAGAACTACAATAGACTACAGGGAAAAGTATATAATTACCCTTTAGGATCCATGTAAAATTTTAGTTAGGGAAACAATGTATTAGATAAAAAAAATTTAAACAAATTAAATTGCTTTTTATTTACTTGGGGGGGGAGTCTGGACGACAGATCTTAATATCACGGCATATGTCAGGTACGAGTGGGCACTAATTTAAGTAATATGAATACCTAATGATGTGTATATGAGGCAAGGGATAGGGGATATATATCAATAATATTTTTTTATAATAATAAAATATATGTGTATCATATACTAATAGTATATATATAATATAGTGAACTAATATATATATATATATATGTATGAGCGATAGTGATATAGTATGAAATATATATATATAACATATAGTACATCAGCGTGAACGCAGTATAAGGGGCATACACTCTAGTTATATAATTTCTATATATATTACAGATGAGTATAATATATATATAAATATATGCTTATATATATATATATATAATTATATACTATATAATATATATATATATAGTATATATATATATATATATCATTTATATACGGTATATAATATAATTAATATCTATATATATATAGTATATATATATATCGTATATATTATATATATATATATATATATATATAATCAACTATATAAGTACTATTGTAAAGGTCTTATTCACAGACTTCGGCCCCTCTCTTAACGTAAATCGTCTTAGAGATGTAAGTCTATGAACGATAAATATCGTATTTTATAATATTATACATCTATAGATATATAAATAATATATATAGTTATGAAATATTATATATTAAAAATACATAATTATATATTAATAGTTAAGTGGTTAATGAGGTTTTAACAAAGTTATAGTTGAAAATATGGGTCACTGGGAAAATTTTCAATCTTCAGCGGCGTGTGGAACTGGGGAGAACATGAAAAGGACTGGAGAGGAGAGGACTTTATAAGTTTAGGTGTTATTAATTACAAAAAATAAATAGTCTTCCCCTTATAAAACATGCCTTTATGTAGCACTAAAGTTATTTGCGAATATTTAGTGATGACTACAGGCAGCGAAGTCGCAGCGCAAAGGTGCAAGCGCATAGGTGCAGGCGTCGATTAAAATTAGGCGCATCGCGCAGCGATAGGTCGCGGCATGGGCATGCCGAGGTGCAGAAAAAATATACGGGCCCCAGACTCTGATATTATAAGTAATATATTATATATATAATAACACATATATATACTTATATAATAGAGATATATATAATAAATATAAGATAAGCCTAAATTATATATATATAGTTGTATATATTATATATATATATATATATATATATATAATATAATACTATATCTATTTAAGGTTAAAATTTCCTATTAATATAATTATATGGGACGAATTCACTTGTACAATATTTACTGCTAAAACAGTAGATGAAAAAGGTTTATGTGAAAAGTGTGATAAGTAAAAAAACAGTTCGACTCGTGCATTTTAATTACTCACAACACACATATTATATATATATATATATATTATATAAAATATATAAATATATATATATATTATGATAATATATTATATATATATATATATATATATACCGTTTCTAATGGAATCCGTTTCCCTTAAGGATTTCTGTTATAAATGAGATAATAAAAATCAGCTAACAAGGTTGGAAAGATTAAATCGACTTACAATTTTAAAGGAATTGAAACAATATGGAAGTTTCAATCTTGTCGCGTCACCCTATAAATTATATATATTATAATATATATGCACTGTATCATTATAATCTTCTTAGGTTTATGTATTTTGAAAAAATATGTAATGTATTCATTGGTATCGTAATTATGTTTATCTAGTGGGAGACTTGACTGTATTTTTAACTGTTATATAATATAAGTATATGGTTGTATGTGGTGTTTAATGAGTGTTATGTGGTTAAAATCATATTTGTTTATTGCATTTATAAGCGAATCACTCGTAATTAATTATTATTGTTCGGGAGGATTCTTAAAGATAATTCGTTTTAATTTTTTAATTTTAGTCGACCATGTCTTTTAAAACTTGATTATAAGTTTTTGTAGCTCTTTTATTTTCTAAGGTAAGTAAACTGTTCTAAATCTTTCTTTAATTGTTGTCTATAGTTGTCACTATTTTCCCAGTTTTTTAGGTTTTGTTCTTGTATAATACTTTTTGCATTTTGTATGGTTTAATGTGCAAATTGTGCGGTTGTGGTGAGTAGGTGGTGAAAATTCATTGGAGTGATGTATTTTCCTGGTGTTTGAAGAGAATAGGAGAGAAGTGAAGTTGAATGAAGACAGGGTTGGCATAATGGAAAAATTATCGCTTTATGTCATCGCCCGAGCTTTTATCCATCACCTTCTCTCTCTCTTCTTCTTCTACTACTTTCTTCTTTTTTTGACAACTAATCCATACTTTAGCATTTGGACAGTCACACTAAAACATAGCATTAACGTGGAAGGTAACAGTCGCCAATATTTTTTAATAAGGCATTAAAGGCAAAAGCTTCAGGTGGAATAATTACACCGTTGAAGAAGCTTAAGAAAAGTAGAAAAAAGACTTTCTAAGTTTCTATGTGTTAAATCTTTGTGTGTAGTACTTTCTTAGATCTGCGATTCAAGCTAATTTTTCAACATGAATCAGATGAATCAGTAAAACATATGGTCTTGAGGCATGGAAAGAAATGCCTGAAAATTTAGCTCCTGACTCTTCTGCTGACGAATGATTCACGTAGTGGGGAGTGAAGCTGAAGGTTCATTTTCACTTCTTTAATGGATTGTTATAAAAAATTGTGGCATCAAAATCGCCATACAGAAAAGAAAGTGAGAAGAAAAAGGAAATGTCCATTCTTTCTGACGATGTGATTTTGTCATAAAAGTAAAGGCTACATCGGAATTACATCAAGAAAAAAACAAATATATAAGTTGCCTACTTTGACCAGTGAAGACAAATGATATTCCCTTCAAATGGTGGAAAAACACTGGAATAGTTCTATGAATTTGAAAAACTAGCATAAAATAACTTTCAGCTCCACCGTCATCGTCGAAAGTGAAAGAACAGAAGGAAATATTTATAAAGCCACAAGAAATAGGTTATCCCCCTGAAAATGGAGAACTGGCTAATGTTCTGTCCTTTTAACCTTAGAGCTTATTTCAAATGAAGTTTAAGTTTAATATCTTTAACTACTAAACTTTTAATTTTCATTAATTATTTTTAATATGTGAATGGTTTGCTATAGGTAAGAAATAGTTATTTACTTTTGTTTCATTAGTTTGTATATTAACACTGGTAAACATGAAATTTCTTGGACGGGGTTTTACAATTGATTATTGATTGCTGCTTCCAAAATGTAATCGGCTTTTGCATATCACATCGCATTTGTGAGATATTTGAGTGTAACACAGATTGTAAAAATTTTATGAATTTTAAAATTTTTTCAAAAGGGTCTATCACAATTATTGGGATATATAATATATATATATATATTATATATTATATATATATATATATATATATATATAATTATATATATTATATATAATATATATATATATATGATATATATATATATATATATATAAGCTACTTATATATGAAGGGAGAGAAACAAATCGCAAATGATTTGATACATGTCTTTGATAGATTTATGTAAACATATAAATACAACTATGAATAAGAGTAATATGGGACAACAATGAAGGTAATAGAAGGAATGGGTTTAGTTAATGTAAACATACCTACGATGGTAAGTAACTTTCTCTTCGTTAGACGATCTACTGTGCAAAGCATCTGGAATATATCCCTCATCAAGTTCCAACAATAGTCGGGCATCATATTGATATCCCACTTGCCCTAGTAACGTCCTTCCTCCTTCCATGATCTTGATGGAAGCGTTCACCCTGCTTTACAATCACTACTGGGTGGATGCATCCAGGTCAGCGCGTGTTGTAGGTAATCCGTAAATTTTCTAGGTGAGGGAATTAAGTAGTGCAACTTTATACTCCTCATTCTACATTCATGAGAATGAAAACTGTCTAACGAAGTTCCTGTACAATGTTAGTGGTTCCCGGCTTTCCTGTTCCCCAGACAATTCTGTGCTACATCTGAAAAAGCATTCCACGCTCTTGCCTCTAACACAGTAATTGTTGTAGCAAGGCAGCATCGCGGAGGAGTGTCCGTATTTGTGGGCCTCAAAATATCCCAGCTTTTTTCTTCTCGTCACTCAGACCAGGGAACGTTGAGCATATATAACGGAAGCATTCACCATCATGGTCCAGGGCCCTCACAAATTGACCAAGTTTAAAGTGTAGTGGAGGTAAGATGATGTTTTTCTCTCCTGTCAGTGGTTCACCATACGATGTTCCTGTCACCGTGGCGATCAAAGGTTTCCCACTCGTGGCCATTCTCATTGTTGTCCAGTGTATCCTTTGCCTGCCGGCCTATCCCAAATAGCTAACAGGAAACAGGGATAATTTTGGTGGAACCTGGCGTGCGACGGAGCAAAATGGTTTACCCATTTTGAGGTCAACGCAATGTTTTGCGCATCCCATGTACCTGAATCTTAGTAGCCTCTCCAAACTGTCCTGATTTATTTGCATACTCTCTCTCATCCGTACCTGAGTACCGGCGTACTGGGACGGGAAAGGCATACCATGTTGTGCCGTATGTGTACACCACAAAGGCTGTATAAAATGCTCTTGGAAGTGTCAATAAAGTCGCACTCACCTGCATCGTATGCTAAGAGTCCCATAGCGAGTAGTAGGCCTGCAACTTCACTGCAATGCACAAGGTTACCATCTGACTGGAAGAGCCTCCGCAGCTCTGACTTCTCTGTTACGATAAAATGTTACTTTTGTGCCATGGTTAAGTAGTCATTTTTCATGCAACCTCGAATCCAATAGCTCAGGACAACTTCGGCAAAATACAAACTTTGCATACGAAGAGTCGTTCAGTTCACCTGGGTGACACAATGACGGACCATCCGACTGTTTTTTGCCAATGGATAATAGACATCATCCAGGTCATTGGCATCCATACATGTAGATGTACTAAAGTTACCACATGCTTCCCGATATCGCCGCAAGTAAACTTGCTGCTACTGGTTATCGATAAATGCGGAAAGGTAACGTCTATAACAGCCTACGTATGCGCTTCATGAATTTTGCCATCCTAGGGGAAGATGCCAAAAAATAAATGATCCATCGATTGACAAAAAACGGGATTTTGCAGTACCGAGCAAATCCGAGAAATATATATGGAAATCAGCACCTCCGAATTAACTATATATCTGCTACATGATTTCAAACCCAAAGAAAAATTTCAACCTTTTTTTTGTTGACCAGTGTGAATTTTTTTTTGATTTTCCCTAATGGATGACTGAACTTTGAAATAACTATTCGGCCGAATAGCGAAGTAATTATTCGGCCGAATATTCGGAATTCGCCGAATACTTTAGCCGAATATTCGGTAATTCGGCGGTATCGGCCCTTTTTCAGCTTATTCCGGCAACAATCCCTAATTATATATATATATATATAATATATATATATATATATATATATATTATATTATATATATTATATATATATACTAGTATTATATATATATATCTATATATTA
>JABUQX010130785.1:0-12923 GCA_015478945.1 Trachelipus rathkii
ATTGATATATAAAATATATTATAGTTATAGATTAAAAATTAATATGTAAGAAATATTATGATTACAGATTAATCAGAAAGAAAACAAATTTTCTATTATTAAAATAAATACATAGTTAAAGCACAAATACTTAATCTATTAAAAAATATAAAGTCGGTATGGTGGTAGAAGCATATTTTGTAAAATGATATATAAAAGAAATCTATTCACAAGTAAGTTTGTAAATTATGAGGAGAAAATTGTTACATTTCTTGTTGACAGAATTTCAGTCAGAAAACCGTTCTCTCTTTAGGATTTAAATTTCGTTTGAGTTTGTGATGCAAACTTTAGTTGAGAAAAACATGAAATGGTATATATATTCGAGAATCAAAGTATCATATACTAGTGCCTAATAATAAATAATTTGTTCATCACATGTATCAATGATATTTGGATTCACGGTCGCACTTAATTCATCACGAATTTTCGAGTGTCCACTATAATGGAACACTTCAGTTTTCTGAGTATCGCTTATCGGCTGAACTTGCTGGTACACACAATTATTTTAGTTATATTTATTTTGAGATAGTTGAGTATTAATATACATAACTCCCGATATGCGTTGTCTAATTTTAAAACAGTCTACAAATATCGTATTTCTTATACACTCAATATTTCATCTCTTTATATCCCGTTCACTCATCTCCTCAAGATATGTTTAATCAAGTCTCTGAGTTTTTTCTGCACTTTGGATGTCAGTCGTGTGGTTTGCATTGATCGAGCTCTACGGCGCTCTGAAGTGTATTGTGTGTGATATTCGTTAATTACTTTTGGACTCTACATGTGGGTGAAGGTTTACTTAGTTTATCCAATAGTAATAAGAAGCATTCGGTATTTGTGTGCTTGTCGTTTTTATGGTATAAAAAAATTCTTTGCCAATCCTTGTTCTGTGTTTATATCTTAGTACTTTGGCATCATGTGAACTTCATATAAGTTGTATGTAAAAAGCCTCTTGTGTTGTAATAGTAAAATCTCTGATTGTGTGAGTGTAAGTAAATCTGATTAGTGAGTAGTATAGCAAATTTCTTAGCAAAATCTTCGGATAGTGGCCGAGTGTAATGTAAAATCTTGTGCGATGTGTAAGTAATCTCGCGTTGTGTAAGTAATCTGTGTGTGAGTGTATCAGTAAATCTGTGTAGTGTGTATTGATGTGTAAATGTAAATGTAAGTTGTCTATGGAGTAAATGTAATGTGTCATAAAAGAGTTAAAAATATGTTTGTTCATAGTGAATGATGTGTAAGAATGTGTGTGTGTCGTGTGTGTGTCGTGTAGTGTGTGTGATCGCGCCGTGTGTATAGGTGTATTAATGTAAGTGTCTATGAAGAGTAAGTGCTTATAAGTCATAGTGAATGTTGGTATAAGTGTCATAGTGAATTGTGTATAAGTGTTAGTGTAAGTGTTAGTTGTGTAGTGTGTGTGTGTGTGTCGTTGTGTTCGTCGTGTGTAATAGTTTTTTGAACAATACAGAATTATTCATCACAGAAGTAAAAATACACTAAGTTATAATAAATAAAAATAAAATAAAATAATAAAAATCATAAAAATAATATAAACAAAACCAACACTACACTCTATAAAATACATATTAACAATCATGATCATTAAATTACTTTCACTAATTGTATTAAAATACGACAAAATAAATACTAATGTTTAATAATGTATTAATCGCTCGTAATGTCTTAAAATTGCGGCATATGAGAGAGTTCTATCATATGAGTTCTCTCAAGAAGAACATGCATGAAAATCATGCATACACGCATCTCTTTAAGAGCAGTAAAACACTGAGTTTAGACAGCAGTAAACCTTTATGACCAACAAAAGCATGCGTTATCATTCGCTGACTAGGGTGGCAGTAAAGCGAGGGTTCGACACACAGCATTATCATTCACCGTCATCACTCGCATTGAGGAACGGCCCTCAAGTCATCTCTCAAATGTACGCGCCTGTTAGGTCAGCCAAGAACATATCGTGCATTTAGGCGAATTATTAAAGCTGGCCTCTTACAGAGGTATGTAATTTAGGTATAATAAAGTATAACGCTGTAGTAAATAGGGTGCTCTTATACAGACAGTATAATATTCTCACTCATAGGTATAGGATAGCAATGTCAGCAGATACGTTAAAATTCATTTACATGACAAAGTGATATATAGGCTTCAGAAGAGCGAGACATCAGTGGGTGTTTAGCACTGTCTAATAAGGCGCAGAGAGAGTCTTCCAACTGCAGTTACACGTGTAGGAAACGTTGAAGCGAGAGAGAAAGCAGAAAAGTGTAGATGGCGAGGCTAATATACGCAGTTAAATGACAAGATAAGCATCTTAACTATATTCCTCCTCTGAAGGAACATGCGCTACTGCTTGAGTAAAATTACACTTAGTATAGAGCAATAATTGGGGGCGGTACTCAAAGTTACTTTTATAGCTTGGACCCTCTGCTCGATATAGATGTTGTATGCCGCTGCTTTTACCTCCCGCTCATATTACTATCTGTACGCGCGTGTGAGCAATGAGGCGAGAAATGTTAACTGGCTCAAGGTAGCTAAGTAGTCCGACCGCGCGACCGCCGGCGAAAGAGTCTTTAGATTGTGAGTTCACTCGTCAGATGAGATTTATTAATCTTTTTCACTTGTTCACATGTACATAGAGTACAGAAATTCACAATGAGATAGCACGAGTCGAGTGAGGAGGAGAAAGCGTAACCAATAGTTTCAGCTGAGTATAGGTATTATACAATTTGTGAGTGAGACTATTTTTATAATAGCAGTAAAGCAGTAAAAAAAACGCCCATACTCCGCTTATCTGAGTATAATTGTATCGACTCTCGTGGCGTTGCTATACTGTAATAGCCATGCATATCTCGTTTCTCACTATTTGATTTATCCTACGGATGGATATTTAGATACTTTTTTTGAAACTTACATGCACGCGATATATCTTTGCGTGTGCCACTCAAATTTGAATTAGAAGTTATAATAAATTACCATGAGAATAATGAAGTTAATTATAGACACTATATGCAGAGTAGAGAAGGCGTAATAGGCTGATAGCGAGTGAGTATGAGAGATCGGAATTAGCTTTCGTTCATAAAGGCCAGATAAACCTACCGTTAAAAGTCCAGTCTAAAGGCAGTCAACAGTCAACAAACGCCACTACTAATTCTTCTTAGGTGTTAGGTAACTACTCTGTTTGACTTTACCTGATCTTATACTGCTTTAATGGTACTGTAATCCAAAATAATATATTGGAGGGAGGGTATCTTAATCTACCCTCACATATAGTTTGTTTATAAAAATTATATTTTTGTATTTTTAGTATATATAAATCATATATGATGATTATATATTTCGACATCTGGCACGGACGTTATATTTCTTTTTCATCTTAATGTGTATACAATTTTATTTAATAATTTATTATATTTATAAATTATAAAATATGAAATATTATTTAAGATATAAAATAATATAAAAGATTAACTTTTTTCCTCTTAATATTTACATTTTGATTAAATTCAGTGTTTTTTTTATAAGGGTCTGCAAAATATATTTTAATAAAAAATGATTATTAAGTTGGTTCATAGGAGTGAATGGGGTATATATATATATAATCAGTATAATATATATTTACGTTTAAATTTTATTATCACTATACAAAGTGATTTGTAACTTTTTATATTATTAACTATAAAATCTAAATCACGAGAATGCGCGAAAAGTATTAGGAACGATGGTACATCAATAATAGGCTTCTATATGGAACAGTAAGTCAACAATGCCGCGCTAGCGCAATGATGCAGATAAGCTTGATCAGGAAACCAGTCGACTATAGAAAATGCCTACAAAGGAGAATATAATCAATTGCTCCACTTTAAGTAATTCACAAAATTACCGCGATAGATTCTGATCCGTGGTCAAGGTGTAAATCGTGTTATATGCTTCCTCCATCTCTTCCTCAACTCCTTATTTTACGCTCATAACTCTAGTATTCACAAAATAACACTATTAGCACCTCTACTTGAATCGCCGCACCATTAAGCTCACTATTACTTACACACCAACTTATACATTACCGCCACCAGGAATATATACCATACCTAACCAGTACGTGATACATAAACCGTCTATTATCTACTCGCCCCTCTCATACTATACTCAATGTCCGCGCTACCCTCCGCTATTATACCAGCTCATAGGACCTTACTAAATTCTCACATTATTATACATTCTCCTCGTTATACCCTTTTTTTGGGGAGGAATATTTAAGTTTTAAATATATTTATTGAATATATTGTGCATGTTACTCACTATAACTTGTATCTCAGAATTCATTATGATTTATCATTTACCCTGGAACTAACAAATAAGCTTTTAACCACAACCAGACTATATTATCTTTTCCCCTTTATTAAATATTAAAGTCTTAATTGCGGTGAAAGTTGTAGATACAAAGATAGACGGTTGCATCCAGCCATTTACCCACATTATATACTATATATACTATATATATATATAGTACTATAGTTACAGTCTGTCCTAACTATAATACCTATAATTCTATAATACTATAATATATATAATTAATCCTCCATCATCTCGTCTCCAGGGAGGGAATATTGCGGACCGACTCTCTTCTCGCGGTCGGCTATGACTGAGCAATATGAGCCGCCTGGTCAGTGATTGGCGAGGTAGGCGATACGGAAAATAATATTTTAGTATATGTAGCGCCGTCTCTGTGGCGTAGCGTCAGCGGCGAGTGAGAGAACGAGTAGTAAACGCGGCGGGCGGAGGAACATCAGGCGGTATACTAGGAACAATAGCGGCGGGGTCGCACTACATGCTAGGTGGGCGGGTTCTAGTGGTGTAATCTCATTATCAACACTGCTTTGAGTAAGTAATGAGATACATATACTTGTGTTGCGCTTGGCGTGTGTTGGTGCTCTCCTCGGTGAGTGGAGCAGCTTATTTGTGTTGTGCTAGGTGTGCTGTGTGTGTTGAGTGGGTGTCGGGTGTGCGCGCGCTCTCTCTCGAGTAGTATTCAGAGAGAGATTATTCATGAGTAATTGAGCTTCTCGATTCAAAGAGTAACATGACGAGATATCATTAACTCATAATATAGATGGTAATCACACACGAACTGAAAGCTTTTCAAGTAAGCGATCAATAAGATGAGTCAGCAACACACATGACGCCTTCAAAGTAGACTGTTGTTCTCACCTCCACCAGAGGTGAGAATTAAGCAGATATTCATGAAGCTCCGTTGAAGATTTATTTATTTCTTTCCTAATTTATTCATCAATATGGCTTTGAAAATTCATTACTAATTCTTAGCATTGTTCTTGGCAATATTCATCTGCATGTATGTTTCTCTATATTCAGGTGTGTAAATGTCCATGTAATTTTATGCTCTAGGGTGGATTTTTTTCTGAGTGTCAATAAGATTTGGCTATATGATATGGATAGTTCGCTACTCGTGTGAAAATAATTGTAATATACGTATATAACATAGTGAATGGTAGTGGTAGTGCATTATTATAAGTGTCGTATAGATGTATCGTTGGGAATATAAAGTGACTACGTTTAAAAGAATATAATATGTGATCTCTCGAATACAAATAGACTATACTTTCATTATTGTAAGTGTTATTGAGAGAGAAGAGAGGCTAACTTTCTATTGTGTCATTAACAGACAATAAATGAGATGTCACTCTCTTAAGAGAGAGTTAGCGCTCATACTGCAAGAACCAATTATTGTTTCTTTATCGCAGAGAGTAGCAAAAAGGATTATGTAACGAAGGTGAGCCGATCAATGATTTCTTAGGGAAGAGAGTATGAGAGAGAGAAGAGGGAGAGAGAGATGAGAGGAGATGAGGAGAGAGAGAGAGAGAGAGAGAGAGAGAGAAAGAGAGAGAGAGAGAGAGAGTGAGAGAGAGAGAGATGAACCTGAAAATAGTTAATCGTCGATTTAAATTGAGCGATAGCGTTCCCACGAACGAGGCGGAAAACCGGCTATTCTAGGCTCAGGGGAGGGTAGAAAAGGCTTTGAAAAAGTGGCAGCTCAGTTGGCACTATATGTGGCACTCACTTGGGGGCACTATGTGGGCACTCACTTGGCAGCTCATTGGCACTACACTTGGGCACTCATTGGCACTCACGTGGCACACACACCCGGCACTCATAGAATAATCATGGAACACTAATAGCGTGCAATCAACTAGATACTTCTTAGGGTGGTTGGGAACCATCAAAGTTGACCATCAATAATCTGAGTCATCAAAGTTGAATCATCATATGAGGATGCCAAATTCAGATGACGGTCATCGCAAAGTTTTGAGCCATAAACAGTTGAGGGACACTCAAGTTGTAGGGGGGCACGTGTAGGCTAGGGCTATAAAGGGGTGTACGCTAGGTGAAAGGCTGGGTGGGAGTCTAGGTGTAGGGTGTATGAGGGTAGGCTAGGTGAAGGCTTGGGTGGAGGCTAGGTGTAGGTTTAGGTGTAGGTATAGGTGAAGGAGCTGGGTGGGAGTCTAGGGTGGAATCTAGGTGTAATTGTAGGCTAGGTGAAGGCTGATGTAGGCTAGGTGTAGGCAGGAGTAGGCTAATGTGTGAATGGCTGTGTAGGCTATATGGACCGATTGCTGAGGGCTGGGTGAGGCTAGGTGTGTGTGTGTGTGTGTGTTTGTTGTGTGTGTGTGTGTGTGGCGCGCGCAGCGTGTGTAGCGTGTGACTCGAAATATCAACCAAATAGGGGCTAAGCCCGCTAAAGGATGTGGTCCAGCGAAAATTAGCGTGGGTCAAAATTGACACATGGTATATGGCAGGCAAGCTTTGGAGAAAAGGTCAACGGACCAAAAGGTAAAGACATCAAATAAAGGGAACGGGCTAAGCCGCTAAAGGGTGGCCAAAAATTAGGGTGGACCAAAATTGACCCATGGAGACCAAAGGGTTGGACGAAAAATTAGGGTGGGGTACATACAACGTTTGCTTACGCAACCGTTTGGCACAACCCTTCTTCGAAGGGTCTGGCAAAAATTAGGGTTGCCGAAAAAATTAGGCGGGGGTAAGGCCAATAAAATTAGGGTTGCCAAAAAATTTAGGGTTGGCCAAAAAATTAGGGTTGCCATAAAAATTAGAGTTGCCAACAAATTAGGGTTCCCCCCCTTCGGTCTTCCCTGGGGTCATTTTGGCCACGGTATTTTTTTTTCGTCGTCGGGCAACGCCTAAATTTTTGAGAACCGTCTCTCAAAAAATCCTTCATGGTTTAGTTCTCCTTTTTGAGTAACCAACAAATTCATTTGAGAAATTCTACGGTCCTTTTTGAGAACCCTAATTTTTGCAGTCCAAAATAGGACGCTAATTTTTTTGGACAACCCTTACATTTTTTGGGTCTCAGGGGGACACAAGCAAACTAAATCTTCTCGTATTGGCGGGGGGAAAAGCCCCTTATTTAAAGGAAGTGATAGGATTAACAACCTATAATTCAGCGCTAATTTTTTTTATTTTTTTCTTTTATTTCGGCACGAATATCCGTTCTCAAATATAAACATTGCAACCAAATTCGAAAAGGTTTGTGGCCTATCTATTACGGTTTGCGATATCACAGGGTAGCCGCAACCGTACTGTAGTACGCTGATACCCACCCTAAATTTTTTAGGTTCTGATACCCCAAATTCACCTTTGGGTTGGGTCTATCCGCGCGATGACTCACAAAATTGACCGGCGGTGTGAAAAGGCGGATAGAGCCGCACGCTCTCGGTCGAAAAAAAGGTAAACGTCCCTAAAAGATTTCTTTTGGCCGACACCCCGTGTAAAGCCTTTAGGGGCCTGTGTCTACCCTAATTTTTAATAGGTATTATAAGGGTCTATTACACGATCAGTTGGTATATATAATTTATGTGAGCCTTCAACTCCAAAAAAATAGTGCGAAATATCGCCCTGCAAAAGGTAGGAGTCCCCGAGATCCTTTGACAGTCAAAAAAGAGTGCATAGTTTTTGAACCCCGACCTGTTAAGGCTTTAGCCGCTAATTTTTTTGATATTAAATCGGAATTAATCCCCTACATACTGAACGGCGCTCGAGAAAAAACCGGTCAAGGCGGAATTAGCGCACTCACAAAACTCACAACAGCGCAGTTGGTCATTTTGACACCATCAACCGATACATCCGTCCGACACTCATGTTAGCGCCTAGCTAGTGCTACTCTTCTTACTATGCGGATATCCAACTCCATATACAGGCTCCTAGCTCTCCTCGCGTCAAGCCCTCGCCTAACTCCGCCTTCAGTAAGGCCTCGACCTACACCTAGACGCCATAGCGACAGCTTCACGTATCTCTTAGCCTAATACTATCACTACACATTTACCTCCACCAGCCTTCGAACGTTAGCTAACAACTGACGACTGACTACAATGACTATCACGATCCCAGCCTTACCCTAGCGTTCCACTTATTATCTAGCCTTACACGGCTCACTACTACAATTTGATGGCTCAACTATATTTATATTAGGCTCAACTTTGATATACAGCTTTCATCTGTTTGAATCGTATATTTGATGATTCAACTTTGGATGTACATCAGAAATTTATTATGAATAGTGGTTTCCACTTGATGGTTTCCAACACCGTAAATAGATATTATAGTGATGTTCTCTAGGTTGTATGATTTCTATTAGTTGCAGGGTGAGTGCCGAGGTGAGTGCCAATGAGTGCAGTAGGAGTGGCCATGGGTAAGTTGTACCAGTGAGTGTCAAATATTATGTGCTCCGATTTTTTCTGGTGTTGAGATTAAGAAATACATCTGAAAACAATTCAACAAAAGCCTTTTTCATAGCTCCCTGAGCTAATAGTGCCTATAATATATTATAGTAGTATCTACTACCTAAGTAATATAGGGGTATGAGGACTGGATTGGTTATAATTCCGCGGATGTTCTTTCATGTTCGTTCTTTTTTCTCCCTCCCCCTTCTGTACTTAATCCCATAACTCATCGTATACTCACCACTTACTTGAGCCTATAATTACCACCCTAGCACATATATAACTTACATATTCAACCCATCGTACACGTACACTTACACTTATAACTCACTTTGATATTATTTAGTGACGCCTCTATTTGCTGCTCCTTTGCTCTCACACAATTAATTCATGATCACAGCATATGATGCTCAATCTTTGAAAAGGATCTTTGATGAACTCATATTTGAAATGCGTAGATCATTCATTTTTGATACAATGCTATAATTGATGATGTTCTGATCTGTGGATGGAGCTATTTTAATGGTCATTGAGTCGCATACCGGGCAAAATTAGGGCATATTATACTTTATTTCATAGTTCATGCGTAATTGTTTGCGGGCACGATTATTATCAGGCCTTTGCGGATTACTTGAAACGAGAGAGGTGAGCTACTGAAATTTGTAACTTTTTGGATAATGTCAGGCGTGAAAAGTTTCAGACCCGCACCCGCGGTAAGACGGCTCCACACACAGGTTATTATCCGATTCTCGCCGTTGTCCCCGTACCTCACGGCGTCACTCACGTGGAGCCCGGTCGCGGTTTAGGCGCCGGCGGCGGTCACTATTTCCGCAGTACCCGCCCCGCTAAGGTCGCACCCAGCAAAGGCGTAATGCATCATGTTTTAATGAGGATGATAGATAGGCTGAAAAATATTATATATAAAATCATTAATATTATACATATTAAAATAATTTTAAAATATATATATTGATACTATAGCTATTATTGTATATATTATTACATTATTAAAATCATTTATACATATTATATATATAATAATTATACTATAATATATACTATTATTATAATATAATATATAATGACATATATAATATATATATACAGTTATTTTTTATTTATATAATATATCATTAATTTAGTTATTATTATATATATGTTATCTATGTTTATAATATATTATTAATAATATATATTTATATTATAATAGAAAAGCCTGTAATTGGTATGATGAATTTTCCCTTGGCATCAAAAGTGACGATGAAGACATAAAAAAAGGTCGTTAAATTGTTCACATGCATTTTATTAAAAAAATAAAAAATAAAAAATAAAAAAAGTACCAAGTGATGTTAATTCTCTCAAATTATAGAAGATGGATGAGGGAAAATATTACAAACTAAGTCAACTTGATTAACGATGTCTAGCTCCCTTCCCAGCAGTGTTTCGAACGAACGTTTGTCTAGCAGCGCAAGCATAGTATACGATGAAGAAGGAGTCATGGGAGCAAAAATCCAAGGAGAAACTCTTATTTTCAAAATATAACTTGCTTTTTAGTTAAAATGGTTCAAATATTAAACAATCTTTTTATGCAGTATATTTAAACGGATGGAGATTGGGGATAGATGTTCGTGGGATGTATAATCGATCTGATCATCTTTCCGAATCCTGATAACGCCTTCAAATGCACCAAAAACTTGATTTCTTTCAAACGCTTCTGCATCTTTTCTGTATTACTTACTACCGATACTTTTATGGACCTGAATTATAGCTCCAGAACCGGTGGAGTCTGAGGCTTTTCGTCTAATCACTTCTTTGTATTTATACTGTGAATATTATATACTTTCGTTTAAAGTATTTTAGATAAAATATTGAAGATTCTCATCCTCATTTGCTTCCGTGCGGATGAAAAACTAGAAAATTCAAAGGCGAATGTAATATCCAGATTCTGTCATCCACGGTATATCTAAATCCGCGTATAACATCATATATATATATATATAATATATATATATAATATAATATATATAGTTTAAAATAAGAAAAATATTATATATATATATATTATATTATATATATACATAATATTATAATATATATATATATATATTATATTTTAAATATATTATACTATATATATAATATATAAAATAATTTAGGTTATCGATATATATAATAAATAATATATATATATATATATATATATATTATATATATATATATTATATATAGTATTATTAAATACCGGAGATAAATATATTAGAAAAAAAATATATGATAATACACAATATACTCTATATATATGTATATAATACTATATATTTAATATATATATATATATACATATATAATTATATATATATATATTACTATATAATTATATATATATAATAAATATATATATCATATATATCTGGCTGTTGTATGAAGAAGGAAGAGAAAGTAAGAGAGAGAAGAAACAAATATCAATATTAGGAAAAAAAGATGTAAACGAACAATTTGGAAGGAGCCACCATTTATTCTTTAAAAAAATTATTATATACCAAAAAAAAAAAAAAATTTTAAAGATAACTTTTTGCTAAATTTTAAACAATTTTAAAATTAAAAACGAAAAGGAAATATAAAGACGTCTAATAGTGAATAGTAAAATAGTGTATCTCTCTTTTATATATGATTTATAATTTATTATTTTATATTTACCTTTTCCTTTTCAAATTATTTATTACATGGTACACTCTTTTTTTATATATTATTTAAACAAAAATATTATATACATTTTTGATGAGTGGAAGAAGAAAAAAAAAAGGACTTATCATGCATATAGTTTTTTTTATGATATCGTAATGGTCATAAAGATTCGTTAAGGCGTAAAATATATATCGTGGTAAGTGTCTTTGGGGGTGTTTGATTTGTGGATTTTATTTTCTAAGATAAGATAATATTGGTTGGTGAAATTAGAAAAATAAATATTACAACTCATAAACTGCTTTTCTAATTAGATAATTTTAATTTTGCTCTTTATAATTTATTGGGTATATTTATTTTTTTAATTGTAATAAAAATTTTGTAGAAGATCTAAAGGTTTAAATTTAAACATGTCTGCTTTAACTTTAGGTTGGAGACGTTCGTGTAAAATCCTGCAAGCCTTGCAGTTTATATAATTCTGTTATGCTTACGCATAATAATTTTTGCTTATGCATTTGGCTAATTGATTTTTATTTAACGCATTTAGTTTGGGTTTTAATTAAGGAATTTCAATTAAGCACATGTAGTTCTGCTTTTAATTAAGGAAACTCCTTAATTCATTTCAATTTTTTAATCTTTTCTTTTATTTTGTATGCCCATTTTTATACCATTTCTTTTTATGATATTTTGGTAATATATCTCAGATCACAGTTTTTATTTTATTTCATTGTTTGTGTATGCATTCCTATTGCTACATCGTTGAATTTGGTCACGAGACTTAGCAGAAAACGGGAACAAATATAACACAGAAGAAAATAATTAGAACTAAGTTGAAAAATGGATGAATTAAGAAAAGAAAATGAGCCAATTGAAATGAAAGAGGAAGAATGCCCAGTAATGTCAGGAGAGGCAGTACCTCTTCCTGGGGCTCTTACTTCCACCAGTTTGTTACCCAATCCCAAACGTTTCAAAAAAGAGGAAGAAAAGAAATGCCCTACAGTATCAGAAGAGACAGTATCTCTTCCGGGGGTTCTTGCTTCCACAAGTCTCTTATCTGAGCCCAATTGCTCCACTACAATCAATCAATCCCACAGACACACAGAAGTTACTACTACTGAACAAAGAGTTTACCCAAATGAAGTTAGTAGTGCAGGTTCCTACACTGAAGCTTTGTTAAAATTTATGGTATTTGATCGTTCAAAAAATACCCCCCTTTATTCCTTCATGCGTCAAGCCAAGGAGTTAATCGGAGATTATCAGAGAAAGTTAAGAGACATCCATCCATCCATCCTTCGGCTTACCGCAAATAAATTTCTTAGTTTTTTCCAAAATCTTGGAACATATTTCAAAGTTTGAGAGTCATGAGAGACTTAAGGATGAAATCTTAAAGATGTATGATCCCGATTTATATCTGGAAATCCTGTTGGAGAGAATATCTCAAAT
>JABUQX010130786.1:0-10799 GCA_015478945.1 Trachelipus rathkii
TAGAGGTGTTTAACGTTTTCGCATTTATCATTAAACGCTTTCGCTTCGTGCACCGCGCTGTATTATTAATGCGTATTATTATTATTATTATTATTATTGGGGTGAGAAGTCCAACTCCACGTCCTCGTCGTTCACCCTGGATAACGCTAACGGAGCAATGACTAGGGCAGGACAGCCCTAGCAAGCCGCTGCCTGAAAGAACCTGCTTGCAATTCTCAAGGACCAGCCTCGGATACACACAGACCTTTTGGAATCAGACCCTTTAAACGATTTTGGAAAACTAATAAGGACAATTCTTCGAACAAATTTAGATGTGCTACACTAAATGTAGCTACATACAGTGGAAAGGAGGAGGAGATCTTGGATGTGAAGGAGGAGAGGAGGATAGACGTAATGGGACTGGCGGAAATGAGGGTGAGGGGAGAGGAGAGGGGCAGAGATTTGGGAGGAGGATTTGTGTTGATGTATAAAGGTGTGGAGGAGGGAGTCAGGAATCACGGAGTAGGTATGATAGTGGGACCGAAGATGTCTCCATTTTTACAGGGTGTGGAGTGTATACATAAGAGGCTTATGGCATGCACTTTCAAGATGAAAAGGAAAAAATTATACCTTTTTCAGGTTTATGCACCGCAGCAGGGGCACACAATGGAGGAAAAAAGAGAGTTTATGGAAATGATGGAAGAGAGGGTGGAGGTGGGAAGAAGAGAAAATGAAATATTTGTGCTGATGGGAGACTTTAATGCAAGAGTGGGGAGGAGAAGTGAAGTGGAGAGGATATTGGGGCTGTATGGAGAGGTCAGAAACGTGGAGGGAGAGGCCTTGATAGATTGCTGCATGAGAAAGGATATGAAAATCATGAACAGTTTTTTCAAGAAGAGAGATTCACACAGGTTTACAAGGTACAGATGGAATAGCACAACAGACAAATTTGACCAGAAATCGGTCATAGATTACATCATTACATCAGATAGAAGAATAGTACAAAATGTAAAAGTATTGCCGGGAGTGTCTTTGGACTCTGATCACAGATTGCTGGTGGCGGATTTAAGAATGAAGCTGGAGAGGCTGCAGGCGGGGGAGAAGAGGAGCGTAATTAAAATGGAGGTACTGAAAGAGCAGGGAAAAAGGCAAGAATATGAAGAAAGATTGAATGAAAACATGGAACAGATGATGAATGCGGAGATAGTGGATGACATTCGGAATGTAGTAATGAAAGCAGCAGATGAAACCCTCAGAAGAAGATGGATAGGAGGAACGCGAAAAAGACATACACGATGGTGGAATGAAGAGGTTAGAGGAGCGGTGAGGGGGAAGACAGTAAAAATGAGAGAGTGGCTAAGAGACAGAACGGCTCAGTCAAGAGCTCTGTACGTGGTGGCCAGAAACACGGCGGAGAGTGTGAAAAGAGGTCTTGGAGGATAGAGGAGAGTGGAAGAAGAGGCTGGCCGTGCTGACAGGCTCATGAGCCTTCCTGGGAGCGGATGTAAGATGTAATTATTATTATTATTATTATTATTATTATTTTATTATTATTATTATTATAATTATATGAAATTGATATTCCCATCCCCAACCAGCTCGCTGATTTAACATCCAACACATACTTCAACATCTTTCACAACACAAAATCAATCATACTTTTCACTTTCATACTTTCTCTGCATACACCAACTCTCGTATACTTTTGGACAATCTTGTGTTCAAAGAATGTATTACTTAGACACACATACATCTCTACTCTCTGAAATCATTCACCTTCCTTAGCCTTCCTACCATTCTCATTTAAGTGTATTTCATTAAACCATAATATATTGGGTAATGTTAAATTTTTTTTTCGATCACTTCTAATAACATTTTTCCCTTTTCCATACAGGAAAAATCATTGTGCCAATATATTCAGCGTCTTGTATGCAATGGTAGATTCAGATTGTGATAATTAGCTAATGTCACTTGGTGCCGCAACAAATTGACTGGAAAGGAGAGAATTTAAACAAATTCAAATTGATATATATATATATATATATATATATATATATATATATATATATATATATATATATATATATATATATATATATATATATATATATATAATATATATATATATAATTAAATAATATATATTTATATATTGTTATTTATACCTTAACCTTATATATATATGCTGCTGCTGTATAATATATATATATATCATCATATATATATATATATAATATATATATATATATATTTAGATATAAGAATAAATTGTATTTAGGTTTTATGGATTTGCAACAGGCGCATGATAGGATTAATAAGGAAGCTCTATGGCAGATGTTGGTGGTAAGCTTCTGAATGGAATCAAAAGTATGTATGGCGATAGTGAAGCGTGTGTAAGAATAAATGGAGTCGAAAGTGATTGGTTTAATATTAATAGCGGAGTGAGGCAGGGAAGTGTCATGTCTCCTTGGCTATTCAATTTGTATATGGATGGGGTTATGAAAAAATTAGAGGTGGGAGTGGTAGGGGAGGTGTTAGAATGATGGAGGATGGAAGAGAGTGAAGGGTGCCTTACCTATTATATGCGGATGATTTGGTTTTGTGTGGCGAATCTGAAGACTATAGGCTGGAATAAGAGTTATTGATCTAAAGTACAATGTGTTCAGACTTCAGATGGACAATCTTAGGGGCGTGTTAGGTGTGAGAAGAATTGATAAAATGAGAAATGAACATATTGGTGAGTTGTGTGGTGTGAAGAAATGGGTAAATGAGAGAATAATTGAAAGTACATTGAGATAGTTTGGTCATGTGGCAAGGATGGATGATAGTCGGTTGATTAAGCGGATGTGAAGTGGTGAGTGTGCTGGGAATCGACTGGCTGGGAGATTGAAGAAAAAGTGGATTGAGTCAGTAAAGGAGTTATTTTTATTATTATTATTATTATTATTATTATTATTATTATTATTATTATTATTATTATTATTATTATTATTATTATTATTTTTATTTTTATTATTTTTATTATTATTTTTAACGAGTTATGTCTCAAAATATATGATGAAAATTATATCAATATAATTTATTTATATTAGTTTAATGTATAAGTTTTTTATTTAATTATTATTTTGGAATAACTCCTAAAGTTGAAGTTTATCGTAAGTAACTAATTACTATAATAAACTTTTTATATCAACTGTTTTTTCACTCATTTCATGTTCTGAATTGTCTTTTAAAGTATTTATTTACTTTGTTTCCAAGAGTTAAAGATTTTCAGATTCAAGTTGGACATTGCTTAAGAAATAATCAAGTGCATATGCATGATTTTTTACTTTAATTAATATAGGTATATATTTTATCTTATGGGAGAGTTTGTTTTCGTTAGATTCTGACCTTGGAGATATATTGCAATTTGTTTCACCAATAAGATTATATTATGACAATATTTTTAATTTTCAAGATTGTAATTAAGGTTTCTTGCACTACAATTAAACGATTTTAGTAATGTTTAAACTTTGTAGAAATACATAGTTTTTTTTATCACTTGAACAAAAAAGGCCACTCAGCACTAAGTGATAAGTTCATTGAACAGTTGGTAAATTATATGGGCAGTTGTTAGAAAGATGAACGAAGAGATTGATCATAATTGTAGAGGACAAAAATGTGTTAAGTAGCCTTAGAGAAATATGGAAAAAGGGAAATTTTTTTTGAGTTCGTGTACAGGACCCACCACGGCCCGCAGAGAAGCGTTCACACTGGGTTCACTAATCGACTCTATGGGTGGGTCCTGGCTTCTACATATTTTAAATGTCAAAGAAAATTTGGATGGCGAAATGAATATTCAGTCAAAAAAAATAAAAAGATGTCCTTACATTATAAATAGTCCTAATATTACGTAACAAAATCATATTATAAAGAATATTCAGTTCTTGAAGATCAGAGAAAATAGAATTACTGTTAAAGTGGGAGGATTCAGATAAGATATGGGATAATCTTTTAGGTGTTATGGACCATAAAGTAGGAGAATGACGACGGCGAATGGGGTCCAGTTGGGGACAATCAATGAAGATATGATGAACAGATTGCGGGGTAACTGTTTTCGTCTAGCACTCTTGCCAATAAGACCAGAAGCCTTGGAGAGCAAGAGAATAATCTGTTGATGGGAGGCGACCTTGTCTAATGGTAAAAGAAATGAAATTGTTTAATTATATAGTGTTCAAACAATTCCCTATGGACATGAGGCTTGGACATTAAATTCAAAGATAAAAAAAAAGTTTTGTAATGGCAGTCTTACAAGATATTTGTGGGTTAAATTCGTCAGAATTAAGGTGGTTAATTAAGAGATATGCACTGCTAGAAGAAATGTTTTATGGAGAGGATAGATCAGTAAAACTTGCTTAGAATAAATGATCATAGTGAATAGCTAAGAAGGTTTCTGTCTGAAGTGATAGGACATTGGAGAAGGGGCAAACCCAAATTAAGGTTACTTGATAGAGTAAAGAACTTATAATACGAAGGGCATCAGTACGAATGAAGTTCATAGATAACTTCGAGAGAAGTGGAACATGGGAAGTTCCTTTAAGGTTTGCTAGTACTTGAACAACCCAGAATAATTTAATTACCCAAACAATCCGAATACTGACAATTACTTGAGCATACTGGATTTGCAACTGACACCAACCAGCGACAACACTGGTGACGGTATATATATATATATATATATATATATATATATATATTATATATATTATATATATATATATATATTATATATATATATATATATTATTATTATACTACAAAATAAAATGAATATATAGATATTTAAAATCTTTTTTATAAATATATTCGCCAAAGTCGGCCCTAAGGATGAGCCCATTTATACCCCATTAATTTGTTTATAAATACTCTTATTAGAAAAGAAAAATGTGTCTAAAACTGAGAACTCTAAAAACTTACGGAAAGTGGCCCTATCAAACGAGTGAAATTTATCATTAGGGTTTATAAAAATACTGCTCAGAATAATATTTAAAGTCTCATGCAAGGGAACATGGGTAGAAAGAGATGTAACATTTAATCTGAACATAAAACCACCCCTACTTATTAATACTTGTAATCTGTTTACAAAATTCAAAAGATTTCTTTAGTGCAAGTGACAATAATAGATAGAAATATAAATTAAGTTTAGTGATAGAAAATTATCTTTCGTTGGAAGGCTTTAACCTAGAGATAAGTCCTTCCACGTTGGAGACCCCAGACGTTGACGAAAACAAAACGAATAAAAAAACATTAAATAAGAATAAAATATAAATTACCATTTGAAATTTACTATATAATAAAAAAAAAAAATTAAAAAAGTAAAATTTTAGGTGAAATTAATAACTTTGGAAAAATAGCCCAGTATAAGCCTAGGCTACTCACGCACGTAAATGCGTTCAGCAATAAAATAAAAAGACTTAGTTTTTAGTTGTCATCTATAAATAATAAAGCAAGAAAAAAAATCTACAGATATAAAAGTGAAAACACATAAAAATAAAGGAAAAAAGTTTTAAGTTAAAACTAGGCCTAGTCTAGTTTAAGAGCCTAGCCTACTGAACTATCTGTCATTCTCTTAGGGCCTATATAAGTAAGCTAACAACTATTATTGTAGCAACAGGCCTATTTTTTTATAAATAAATTGTTAATAATTTTTTTTTTTAACATTTTACATTTTTAGCCTACTTGGGTAATTGTGTAGTTAAAGTGAGTCAAGTGCTTTTACTAAAAAATAACTAATAAAACAGTGAAATAAAAGTTTTAAGTGTAATGTACAGATTAAGCAATAGAAAAAAAAAAAAACCTTTTTGTGAATTACAACGATGTGAATTGAAGCAGGTCTGGTGCTCAAAATTTAAATTCACCGTCTGGAATTTCTATACATCATGTAGATGTTGGAAATAAATGAAAATGATGGACATAATGAAAATCTAAATAGAGACGGTCACCCTTTAAATAACTTATTGGTTTGAAGAGTGATGATGTTCTCGCTCTCCCATCACCCGCAACATCGAAGAATAGGCAAAGTACTCTCTGTGGCAGGATATCCTCGGTTTGAAACAAGGGATGTGGGAAAGTGGTTAGATAAAGTGGAATTTCTATTTAGCCTATATTTTGTTACTGATAATATTGAAAAGGTTCAACTTCTTGGTCCTCTCTTACCTTCGGCTATAACTTCAAGAATAAGCTATCCTATCAACGACCAAACGTATGAAAAATTGGTTCGCCTGGTAACTGAAACTTATGCTCCATCTGATAAAGAGAAAGCTGAAAATTTATTTCGGCAGGAGCTTAAACCTGGTGAAAAGCCCACCACATATCTTAACAGAATTAAAGCATCATTAGGAATCCGCAGTTATCAATGGCTTTTACATAAAAATGAAAACCTTATGAAACAGATGTTTCTTCGTGTTCTATCCTGAGGATCTGGTACCTGTTATATTTACGGCCTATTGAAGGGGATGCGGAATATTCTAAATTGGCCGAAGCAGCTTGACGTGTTCATGGAATCCCAACGTCATAATCAAAATCCTATCCAGTTATTTCGTCAATGCTGTGACTCCATCTCATGCCCTACAGGGCAAGTGATCCCAACTAAGAAAGAAGACACATTTCAACACAAATGATTTGGCCCAAATAAACAATCGACTAAGTGAGATGTTCCAGAAGTTGGAGGCCCTCACATATCAAGTAAATCAATTAGATCTGCGGATGTCTCGTAATGATAATGGTTGGGACAGAGGTCGCTCTCCTGGCTGGGACAAAGGTCGATCTAACCGTCGTCGATCACCTTCAGGATTTAGAAAAAATGGACCCCTTTGCTACTACCATTTCACATTCCGTGAAATGGCTAGCAGGGGCCAAGGAGGCACTTGCAAAATGGCTCATTTGTTGGCACAAGCGCCATCACAAAACAATGCTGGACCTACTTCCCTACCTTCGCAGGGAAACTAAGTATAGGGGTGGAGATAAGCCCCTGTACAAAGAAAGTGCGTTTTAATCCAGTGGTAACTCGTAAAATTTGTAAGTACAAAAGTAGTTTTTAACAATATAGAAAGTCTTAGGGAGGAAAGCTACCCCAACCAAATTGGATAATAATACAACAGTATAGGTAAAAATGTTGATACAATTTTGCATGCTTAATAAAAAATAGATATCCAGGTTTCATGTTCAAATGTCAAGTGAATGCTACTATGGCGTAAAACATTCGTTTTATGGGAGAGAGCTTCTCAGTTTGAGTGGAAAATGAATCTGTATGGGAAATTCTGATGTCCGGTCCTCTATTAATGAATTGTTTAATGGGTAAAGATATGCATTTATCAAGGTACGAATCAGCGCTTTGGGCTGGAAATCTTTAGTTCCAAGCCAAAATACTGCGATGCGGGTTGAAAATGCAGATTCTTGCAATGGGTCAGTGCTTCCCAAAGTTTTAAATGTAAACGAATGTAAAAATTTTGCAATTAATTGTCTCCTTCGTATATATGACGCTAATTCAAAGCAAAATTATTCTTGTAGATACAGGGAGTTTCATTTTTAAACTATTTAAAGGCTCTGAGAAACAAGAAAGTCTATTGGCTTTCTTACAGCTGCTAATGGAAGTCAGATTAACATTTATGATTGTATAACTAAAAAATTAAATTTCCTGCTAAAAAGGGATTATGAACATAATTTTTTTATTGCTGATGTAATTGATAATATTTTAGGGATAGATTTTTTTACTAAATAAATTTAACCTAGATTTTAGCTCAAATATTATAATTGATGCCACAACTGTCTTTCTTGTGAAGTCATTCAAGGGAATGATTCTGAAGCACTACCCATAAAATTATTTTAATTTATTAAATTTTTTTAAACTCTTTCTCCAAACTTCCTTCCGCGCCTTTCCCTTTATACTTTCTATTGGTTTGAATATAAATGTTTGTTTGATGATCTTATATAAAAAATTTTAGAAAATGTTTAATGCCGAGAGAAATATAGTATAATAATAATTATCCCTGGGGGTAAGCCTATCAGGACAATGCCTTCCTACAAGTGTAATAAAATAGAAATGAAAATAAGTATGAATAAAGTGATATTAATAAAGAAAGTGAATTTAATAATACAAGTGAAATAGGCTTTACAAATTTCCTCTTTCCCCCGCTGAACAAAATTTCTTAAATGAATTAATTCCTTATAAATTTAAAGTTACGGGTTCCCCAATAAACATTAAAAGTCGCAGAATCTCTACTAGTTTATATGATAAGGCCAAAGAAGAGATAGGCAGGTTAGTAAATGCTGGGGTACTTTCTCCCTCGCACTCACCTTGGAGATTTCCGATTTCGGTACTTTCTAAACCTAGTGGTGGAGTCCGAATAGTAGCCGATCTGAGATTACTGAACAAACGAGCTGTTCGAGACAATTTCAGTCTCCCTAACTTAAATGACTTTACGAACTTACTTCACGGGTGTAAGGTATTTTCTGTTCTAGACTTAAAAAAGGCATTTTATAACCTTAAAGTCCACCCTGATTGTCGAAAGTTCTTAACGATCAAAACCCCTTTTGGCAGTTTCTCATATAATAGTATTGTAGAAGGCTTCCATTCCAGTCCCACTAGTTTTTCAAAATACATATCTTTAATTCTTTCTAAAATCCCTAACATTTTTATATATATTGATGATATCCTCATCGCCACTCCTACTCATGATGAACACATGAAGATTTTAGAAATGGTTCTAGATCGGTTAAAATCTTTTAATTTGAGATTTAATGCAGATAAGTGCCAAATTGGACAATCGAGGGTTACATATTTAGTTTTCGATGTGTCTGAAGGCTCTATGCTTCCTAATGAGGATAAAACAACTGCTATTATGACTATCGCAAAACCCAAGACTATCAAAGATTTACGTTCTTTCATAGGCAGTCTAAACTATTTTCGCCCTTCTCTTCCTGGTATTTCTGAAATTATTTCTCCTCTTCTTTCTTTTCTCAAAGGTGCACCATACTCTCAACGCAGAGTAAAATGGAATCCTGAGGCAGAAGAAGCCTTTAATATGGCCAAATTGGCCTTCAAAAATGCCATACCTTTGGGTTTTCCTTCTAATAATGCCCAAATATCTGTTTTCACTGATGCTAGTCAGACAGCCTTGGCAGGTGTAGTAGTTTCCTACGGAAAAGGAAAAAACAGTTCCGCTGGGATTTTACAGTTATCGATTGAATCCTACTGAAATTGGTTATAGTATATATAGCAAGGAACTCCTTGCCTGGTTAAAACAATTAAGAAATTTTCCCACATAGTAGAAGCAAGGAAGGTAGATGTGTTTTGTGACAATCTTTCAGTCACACAGTCACTTAAAAAAAAGACTGATGCTAATCACTTGCTAGCAAGGGAGCAGCGATACCTAACTTTCTTGTCCGAGTATGATTTGACAGTACATCATATTAAATCGGAAGAAAATATTCTTGAAGATTTCCTAAGCAGAAATCCAGCTCAGAGAACCAAATGGCCATCAAATTTGCCCCCTCCTTCCACTTCTGCGGAAAAAAGTAGACAAAGATTCAGCAACAGGCTCTTCTCTTCAAATTGGAGATGCAGATAACCCTGAACAGAAGTCTTCCAAGAAGTATCCTGGTGATCATCTTGGTGTCACCAGAGATTCTAACCCCAGACTTCTTAACAAGGATGAGGTTATGCTCTTGCATCACAATTTTCAATATTTCCGCCAATGATGTATTTAAGTTTTTTTTCAGTGTAAGATTGACTACCAAGAACTGCAAGCAGCACAAGAGCTGAAGTACACTTCAGAATATTAAATAACCAAGAAAATCGGGTCTGCTTCAAAAGACCTCTATATATAAGGAATGACTTGTCCTCACTAGTCGTTGATGATCTATTCCATTTCAACCAAGTGTCTTTGTTCAGAATCCCCTTTATCTCTGTTTATTTCTTATTCTCACTCTTTAGGGCATTTAGGTGTTAAGAAAACTCTGGCATCCCTTAGAAAGCGCTTTGTATGGAAAAATATGCCAAAGTATGTAAAGCAATTTGTACAAAGTTGTGTGCATGTCAGAGATTTAAATTTTTTCGCAAATAGCCCTCTATATGAATCTTATAGGCCAGTAAATCGGCCAAATTTCAAGTAGTCCATATTGACATTCTTAAAATGCCTCAATGCAAAAGCTATAAGTACCTTTTAACATTGATTGATAGGTTTTCCCGTTATCTCTTTGCTTTCCCTTTAAAAAACATAGAAACCTCAACCATAGTGGAGGTAATTACTAGAGAATTTCTACATAGCTGGAGTGGTAGGAACTTACATTTCTGATAGAGGAGGACGCAGTTTACGGTCGGACTTATTCAGAGTGTGTGTGAAGGGTTAGGATCCCGGCATCACTTTCCCTCGCCTATACCCACAAAGCATGGTCCCCTCATCGATAAACTCCCTAAACATTGTTGAATTTTGCGAGCCATGCTGTCGGATGCGTTGGAAGGTGTTGAAGTATATTGGCTAGATTTCTCTCCCAATTGTTGCTATTGTGTCTGCCGTACTGCCATTGAATTCAGAAGGAATCACCCCCCTGCCATCTTAATGATGGGCCAAAATCCAACTCTCCGGAGCATTAATAGACCAGCTGGAGTCCCTCCTTCCCCTGTAATGAATCTGTATGCTGAATATGACTAAAATTATTCTTGGACTCTTCTGTCTCCAAATTTTACTGCCAAGAACCCAAATATATGTGCAAAATAGTCTTGCAAAGATGCAAAATTTGTACTAGTTAAAAAACAGCAGTATGGCAGAAACAAACTAGAA